>CAJUYH010007246.1:0-18005 GCA_910591685.1 Galerucella tenella | reverse complement strand
CCTTCCATGCCAGAATGGCCAGGGATCCAGACCAGCAATACTTTATTAATCACAAATATAACATAACATAAGTTAGACTCCGTTTCACATAAGAAGAACACACTGGAACTCTGATAGACTCCGTTTCATATAAGAAGTACCCACTAGAATTCTAGAAGTTGCAGTCGTATGCGCGAAGAAGCTGCAAATAACAATATCTTCTTCACGCATACGACTGCAGCTTCTAGACTTCTAGTGGGTACTTCTTATATGAAACGGAGTCTATCATTTGATCTAGTGAAGTTACCAATATTTTTCTAGATTCTCCTTGTTTCCTGCTAGAGCTTTATCTATTTTTGGTGAATACCAAATTTTCCTGACTGTTTTTTTATCTCCCTGTTAGTGGTGAGTTGGTTAACGACTTAATGGTGAATTTGTTGCCATACTGCAAGCATTAGACGTTTGTTTGGACCTGATCACTTTCAGGGCCCGATTGTATAATTTGCGATTAAATTTGAACCCAGAACAGTCGGCCCTTTTCAGTGTTTTGTGAGAATTATGAAAGTATTATTAATACATTCTTATGAGAACCCTCTGTACAATAAAATTCCAAACTACGTATTTATTCTGAATCAATCCCTTTTTTCCTAGATTCCTTGTATGAGCCACGTTACTTCGAATATTTCCCTCATGTGTAAAAAATCCCATGAGAGGAGTGCAATTATCGATCGATTACAAAGGTTAACTGTAAAAACTGTAAAAACTGTAGAAACTGAGCACTGCGGGAATTGCCTTGTTTACGTATCCACGGTAATCCCATTGTGAATCCATGGTGAAAAAATAAAATCAGTTTGACAAGTAAAGTCAAAAAATACTTTTTAAAATGTCTCGTTTCGGATGTGATTCATTGGCAATTATAAAAAATAAAGTGATGGAAAGCGAACCAAAGAACACCAAACACAACAGACAATACGTATGGCGAGTTTATGAGCTTTTGTGCTGAAAAAAAATATACATTGGATGAAACAACACAAAATCATATTTTCGGGTATTTTCATTTTGTTTGTATTCAACAGAATATTTTAAAATGGATATTTGGTATTAAAAAAAAAAGAAAAAGGAATTTATTATTTAAGCCAATATTTGTATTCGGGAAATATTCCCCCGAATTACACTCGTGCATCAAAATACCATCAAAATACCAGATAGTTTTGCATTCGAGCGTGTTGTCTTGGAAAAGCTACATTCGGTCATTTTCATATTTTGTCAAAAGACCCCTCCACCTTTGGTGTCGGGTTTTAGACACCACGCTGTCATGCAAAATTATCTGTAATTTTGATGCACTTGTGCAATTACTTTCGATAATCGTGAAGTCATGGATTGATTTTTAAAAACATCAATGAAGATGTGCGGGTTTCTATATAGTTATTTTCATAGATGGTGCGTGAAGTGATACTTCCCCACACGCCACCGTAGCTGGTCATGCTTTCAAGTGCGGAGAAGAAACTTCAAGCAAGTCTTACGAACACCATTTTCTCTACGAGCTACTAGACATAGAATAATAAGTTTATCAGTTACCTTCTGGCTAATGATGTTATAATTGATAGTTATTAAAACTACTTATATAAAACAAAATTTCATAAAATAAGTATGTGGATGAGAGTGGATCCTTCTGATTTAGAATGCAGGCTGAATACTACTTCACCACACGCAATTTCCAATTTTGACACTAGATGCGGCAATGCAATTACAAAAGCGGTTCTTGATTCTACAAATAATAATGTTCACTCAACGCGCTTAAGGCTCTGTTATTAGCCACTACGGTAGAATAATGAACCTCAGCTTCCACTGAAAACCACAAGATGGGGAGAGGATACGGTTTTATCCAAAATTTGGATCATATTCTCGGAACTGGTAATTTAGTTGACCAAATAAGTGGTCAATGGTTGATTACCATTATAATCTTGAATAAATACTTGATCAACCGTGTACTGGAAAAATAATCACGTGTCGCTCCCCACTGATCCCCACTTCCCATGCCAGTTTGCATCATTCGATTCAATACCGAGTGTTATATTTATTGAGATGTTATAGTTTTCGATTTAATTTACATTTCTTATCTGTTAACCAGAGGTAACGAGGCAACGAGGGTGAATTATTATCTGATTTGTTGTTGATACGTTGTGACCCTATTTATTATAAAACTTATATCTCTATTTTTCCGTCTTATTTCGATTATTTTTTATACAGTGTGGAAACCACTTATGGAATAAAACTCTTTATGTCATTATTTTAGAAAATTATAAAAAATGCCGAGACAAGTCAACTTTTGAATTGAGTTGTGCGTTATGTAAACATAAATGTAAGTGTACAGGGTGATTCACGTAAGTATGCCATAGTCGGTGTTGTTTTTTTAATGAAACACCCTATATATTTGCATATTTTTGAAATCCTCTCAATAAACCGATTCCAACAAACTAAATAACGTATGGTCAAGTATGAATTATACAGGGTGAAATTTTTATGTTTAGTTATTAAACACATACATAAAATATCTGATGTATTTGATTTTAATACATTAAAATAAATGCTCAAAATGTTCTCCACCTAGTTGTTGGCAATAGCACAGTCTCCTATAAAACTCCTTAACTTCGTTTAAAGTTTGAGGTGGAATATTCCGTATTTCTGTAGTTATCCTGTCTTTGAGGTCTACAATGCTAGTTGGTTGTGTTGCATATACTTTGTCCTTGAGATAACCCCACAGGAAAAAATCTAACGGCGTAAGGTCTGGCGATCTAGCTGGCCACTCGATAGTACCTCTTCGTCCAATCCATTTATTGGGGAAGATTTTACTTTTCCATTATAAACTGTCAACACATTAACAACTGACAGAATAGAAAACAATCCACATTATTTACCGATTTTGTCTAATTATTGGCGTTTTTAGGCAATTTTTAGGTATTTATGATAAAATTCATGGGCGTAGCAGGTTTTGTTTAATATACAAATACGTCTAATAATTAGTTAGTTTAGATTTTTGATAAATCCATATTTAGCTAATTTTAAAAAGTACCAATATTTCAAGTGTAATAAATTATTAATTTTAAAATTTCACCCTGTAAAATCCATAATTGACCATACATTATTTAGTTTTTTGGAATCGGTTCATTAAAAGGATTTCAAAAATATGCAAATATACAGGGTGTTTCATTAAAAAAAACACCGACTATGGCATACTTGCGTGAGTCACCCTGTACATTTACATTTATGTTTACATAACGCACAACTCAATTCAAAAGTTGACGAGTATCGGCATATTTTATAATTTTCTATAATAATGACATAAAGAATTTTATTCCATAAGTGGTTTCCACACTGTATATAAATTTTGTATGACGCTTTTTTTTCCTCCGTGTGTACGTCATGTTTGTTTTACGTTTTTAAAACCACAGGCAACTCTATCCTATCCTAAACTGGAACGAAAACAAGAACACTGTTGCCAGCTACTGCCTAAATTATTTACCAGATCTTAGCCTAAATACCAAAAATATTAAAAAACCATGACAAATCCTTTAATTTTACTCAAACCTACAAAAACAAACAACATTCAATTGAATAAATCAATATAAATAAATGAAATCACTTTTAAACATCTAACTTAGCTTAATGTGATTTATTATTATAAAGAGAAGATATAATGCGAGATCTTTGATTGTCTATCTATATGAAAAACGCTTTGAAGTCGTTCGTGTATAACTAATACTTTCGCTATTAAAAGTTAACAAGCCAATATTATTGCATAACACACGTTGTACCAGTGTACATTTAGATGATACTGATTCAGTCAGCTCCCTCTGATGCCAAATCGGTTCAACCAAATAAGACAGAGTTTTTGGCAACCATATTTGAATTACGGCGCTAATTATGCCGCTTTTATTTCATTCAGTTCTTGATAAAATAACAATATTTTCGCTGCATTGTCACACATTTGTCTATAAAATACTGTTATGAAGGATGTGTCACCTTTATATCGTTTCAATCTTCATTGCCCAAAATTGGGGATATTTGACAACGTCTGTTGAATTTATTACTAACAAGAAACCCATATAAATTATGATGCACACTACCTTAACAGTTTGGCAATCGATATAACACCTTATGTCTCATCTAAAATTATTAATAAAAATTAACTGAATGATAAACGTAAGCCATGTTTTTACGGTCATAATTTCATTCAATAACGGGCCCTTAAAGTTTTCTTTTGCGAATGTCAAACCTGTTTCTTAAATGCGATTTTAGTAACGGAAGCTCACTTAATAAATACAATAAATACAATAAATACAATAAATAGTTGTATTAAAAATATAACACTCTATAGCATCAATTACAGATGAATAATAATAAACCGAATTAATTGCTTGATTGAGCCTAAATCAATCTGTTTACTCAACGCTTTAGTGTCAGCGTTGGGTTTAATATAATTTATGATAGTGCAGTCATATGACGACAAAGCAATCGATTGAATTCCCAAACAACGGGAATAAAACATGGCTCTAGGGAAATTAACTTCATGTTATATACTCCTGCCACGTGTGTATTACAACGGCACACTTGATGTGTCGAGCCCAATTGAATTAGATTCCTCCGATATAACAATAGGTCAATACTTATGATATCTACATTAACCAAGATTGGTCTCATTTACATATTTTTATTTATTCAACCATTAGGAAGAGCACATCATTTTGAGGCTCTGTGCAAAAAATTAGACGTCAGCAAGACTCCTAAGTGGCCAGAATTATAAACATCAAACAGCGCTCCTCTCCGAATTTCAGGCGTGACGTCATCGCATATGAAATCTCTCGTTCAGAGAGCGGATACCGCGCCGATCGGTTTTCGGTTAGATGACTAGCTAGTAACAGTACTTTGCTTGCTTATATGCTTATTATTTTTTATTATACGTCTTAGCAAACTCTAAGCAGTGTTATGTTTGTAAAATAAGAACGTTTAGAAATAATTTAGACTATTCGACACAATTGGCCGGAGCCAGAGCTACAGATATTGTGCGTTGGTTCCAGAATGTACAAGTAGTACGATTAAAACATCTAACAAAACCATTATTTCTATTAATAAGGATGCAAAAAGAACGGAATGGCAGGAAAGCATAAAAAGACTCAAAGCATTCACTGATAAGTCAACATACATACACGTTTGTATATTCTTAGGATTTCATTTTCCTTCAATAAGAATCGTTATGAATTACCTTATAAAATACGTGAATCCATATTATTAAGAGGGTTATTGAAAACCACACGCTTGTATTAATCTAAATTTATTAAAAAAAAAAGTAGATAATATAGTTCTTATACCTTGTGGTGTTATTAATGATCAAAATTATTTAATAAAATAATGGGTCAGTTCTTCACAAATTAAATTTTATTAAAAATACTGCTTTTTTCCAAAAAACAGGTAATCTTTTTCAGTAGATCATCAAAAAAACTGGCGTATATTATATGTTTTAAAAGAAATTATTTTATTTTATTCTAAGTCCGAATCAGCTCTAACAAATATCGCTTTTTTACCAGTGAGGTGCATGCTTTATCAAAATAAGTTTTTCTTGTTCTTTCTAACAATGGTGATTCAATTTCCACTACACATTCATCATAAATAGCATATGGAGAAGCTCCTTTAATTGGATAGTCTGCAGTAAAAGAAAATGCAATTTTTTACTGAGTAACATGTAGCGTTATCTCCGTAACTTTGTCCACCAGACCAGGAATAAAATAAAACATCTGGAATCACCATGCATATCATTTGAGAGAGCATGTATTTATGAAAATATTGACAGTGACATTCTTGCCGGAAAACAGCCAAAAACGATGTGTCACATAGTATAAAACTATAATCTAATAAACTCGTGTTTTTTATTAAAAAAATTCATAATCATTAGCAAGTCCACTTCTGGAAGATTTAAGGAGTCTGTTTTTTTTTTAATCAGGTCTACACATTTTGTTTTATTAACACGAAAATTTTGTAAGTAATTCAAAATAAATAAATTCTACGCAAGGCACGTTACAGTCAGAAGCGTAATGTTGTTTCCCTTCGGAGCCGTCCTTTCGCCGGTACCACCTCAGCCTCCTGGGCTTATTGTGGATACTCCTAGTGTTCTGACTACAACCTATTCAGCCAATCCGTTCCCTGTATTAGCTCATACAGGTTCTTAGCTGGTTGATTGTAGAAGTCTTCTGGAGTCATTTGGGTTCTACCATAAAGTTTCTGCCTTCTGTGGTCCAGCGACTCACAGTTGCATAGTATATGCAGAGCTGTGCAAGCGTAATGTTAGTGCACATTAACTTTCATATGCCGTGACGTCACAGTCATAGTCTTCGCCCCGCTACGCTTGTTTAATTGGTTGTATTAGGAGAACGACAGAATACTAGAATACTATTGACATGAACTTTTCAGAATCATATTTTTATCCTTAGTGCTTTGTTTTACGACAGTTAAAAATGATATAAAAAATTCAATAAACGAGCCCATTGAAAATCTGACCATATTATGGAAGGAACAGACTGTAAAGCAGGAACAGAACACTATATATAATGTCAAGATATGATTGGAAGAATAAATAATCTGTATACTGAAATTAGATTTTAAGTTTCCTGCATCCTGCATTTGTTGAGAAATTGTTGCTCCTTTACAGAATTGCGTATTTTTTAATGAAATGTCAGTTGGAAAAATAACCAATGGAAAAACTAATTTAATTGGAGCGCCCCTGAGCCGAAACTTTGGAGAAGCGTCACGTTTGAATGAGTTTTCAGTCGTATGCTTCTGGCGAGTTTGTGTTATATTTTTTTCATTTTATTTGTCGCTCTGTTACTTGTGGCAGGTTTAGAATAAAGAAGCTACCATTATAATTTTATATGAAACTATTGCTTCATTCGTTTGGATGATGAATTATGAGAGAATATCAATAATTATGACTGAAGAAAATCCTATGTTGACTTGCGATGTACTAACACAATAAGTACGGTGTTTATTATCAAAAAAAAAAACCATACAAAATAAATAAAGCGTATTTTTAAAAGACTACATGCCATTCAAGAAGGCTCTTAACTACGAATATAATAGGCGCAGATGTTTTTGGTGCAGTATATATCCATGGATCTTGTGGAGATTTGAAATATACGATATTATAAAGTCTTATGAATCATTTTGCAATGCTAAGCTAATGTTTCGTTTGCTTCGTCGGCAACAAAAGAATAATGTAAAACGAGGAATATATCGTTTCATAGTTATAGTTTTCTGCTGGAAATACTACTTCGTATTTCACTGCAGTGCACAGTGCTCAGAGAATTTAATTGAATGAAAACATATACTGAGATTCCAGGAGAATCTCATCAATTCTTCATAGTAATGTCAGCTCAATATTTATGGCTGAAGCAATAGAAGTACCTAGAAGTGGTACATCATCTGACAATGATGTAGAGGAGCCACATATAATTTCTTAGGTGGATAATATTTCGATGATGAAGTCTGAAAACCTATACTGTACCTATTAATTGAATTAGTGGAAAAGAAAGATTAGATAATTTTCAGAATATATATTGTTAAAGTATTGTGTACAAGTTACTTTTTCCCCTTGCTTGATTTGCGCTTGTGGAAAACTATAACTTGTTGTACAGACTAATATTACATAACGGTTATTAAAAATAGATAATTACTCCATTTTCTTCATAGTTGAACATTATTTTGAAGTTTAAGACTGCAAAATTTTGTTATCAAATTTTTATTAAGGTCCATTCATAGTAGATCATATCTGTGGCAAAATGTGAAATGAAATATTTCATTTTATGACATTTCAACGATATGATAGTCTACTAGAAATGGAATCCAGTGAAGTGCACGTTCCAGGAACGGTTTTTATTGGGATAGCGCGTTTTTTCGCTTATATTGGAAATGTTGTTAATAAAACGCGTTTCTTGATAGTTTTTTGTGTATGAATATTTAAGTTTTTGGAATATGTATACTCAGTTTTATGATTTTGTGTATTGAAATGTGTATCGATTAACAACTATTGAAATTATAAATCATAAGAAAACCTGGATAAAAACTTATGATGCTATCCTGATAACGCAGGTAATTGATTATTGGAAATTTCTCTTTCTAACATTGGTAACCAAATTTGACTACATTCGGCTGAAATACTAGCTACACATTTATCTGCATTTAGTTGTATCAAAGCACTTTCTTTGATTTTCCGTCTTTTATTATTGGGTTCTTTTAATATTATTTTTGATGAATCCCATTGAATTTGATGACCCTCTTCCCAAGCATGTTTGCAAATAGCTGACTTAAAGAATTCCCTATCTTTGATATATTTTTTGTGTTCGTTTATTCGTACTTTCAATGGTCTAGATGTTTCACCTAAATAAAATTTGTCGCATTCACATGATATTTGATATATGCAGTTTTTTGAAGATTGTTCTTCATTCTTTGGTTTCGTTTTTGTTAGTAAAAATTGGATAGCAAAATTTCGCAGTCTTAAACTTCAAAATAATTTTTGATTGTCTAGTTGTCAAATTTTTTCTGTTGTGTCAGTTAGGGATAAAAATTAATTTCTAATTATTCTTTCTTGACAACGGTAGCTGGAACGCTACCGAAACGTTGAAATAGAGAATTTGAAAATATTGTGGTTTAATTTCCCAAGAAATTAAAAAAAGAATGAATAATTGGTCTGTAATATTAGTAAGTGATATAAGTAAAATTGAAAATACAAAGGTCACTGACAATACCAACGCCACTGTGTAAATCAATATCAGTCAATTGACGAAGTGTGAGGGAAGAACACACCTACGCGCTTGCCAATAAAAATCACCAATTATGTAATTCGGAGGGTGTGGTAATAATGGTTTTCGTACAGCGCTGCCAGAGCTTGAAGAAGCCCATAACAAATTTGGAAAAGTGCTAATCTTTTAATATTCATAAATTGAGAAAATAATGTTAATAGAAAAAAATCCAAGGAAACAAGCACATTAAAGAATTAGCGTTTAATCATATTGTCAAAAATAAAAAGTCCTTTTTCTAATTATTATCACTACACTACATCACTTAAGCTTATTTATAGTTAAACGTGGCAATTTCGAATGTTTTCGACTGCATTCCTTCCACGGCTTCAGATAAACTTGCCAAAGTATAAAATGTAGTTAACAGAAGGTCCAATTTTCAACTATGTGTTAAAATTTAACATAAACCTACAGAATTGCTCCTTATTTACTAATTATTGTTTCCAACAATACAAAACGTTAACATGGTACTTTTTTTAAGAAATTGCATGGAACAGTGTTGGTAATTTGCATAACTTTAGGGTTCAGGGCTCTCAAACTTTCTGCCTGTGTGGTGTACTTATACTATTTTTCTTTATTCACGGTCGGCACATGATTCTTGTTTATGAGAGATCATGAAAAAATCTCATAATGTAAACGCACTTTTACGCTACTACATTGAAATCGGATGCCTATTTTACAATATGGCACTGGCTTCAACAAGTTCGCGCATACTGCTGCAACTTCACGCGGAACAGAATCTTAAATTAAATGTCCAATAAGATCAAAATAATGATGGGAAAATGCATATTAAACAGCCATCACTTCAATTTATCCAAAAAAAAATGAGAGAAAAAAACTGAAATATATTTTGGCCAAATTTCAAAGATTATAACATTATGCAAAAGCCATAATTTGTGGAGCCGGTCGAGTAGAATGTTACAATGTTGTTGTGGAATTTGTTAATTACTGGTCTTATTTTACGATTATGGAAATATTCCACGTAGTAAGGGCTGGAACAATTAATTTCTATAGTGTTTCATATCGTATGCAGAGATAGCATCACGTATTCAAGAAGCTTCTGAGAAGCATGTTTTATTCCATCGACTGCCAAAATTTTGGACCCTTTGGCGTCTAACCTACTGATTACAGCTTTTATTAATAATAATCCGACGTATTTATATCTTATTTTATTCAGTAGCATACGATTTGGAAAATTATCAATATGAAAAGAGAAGTTAACGTGAAAGAATATATATTTTTCTTCATACACGGCAAATCAAATGCTAGCCACATGATATCCTCCCTGAGGGACTCTATATATATGGTAGAACTATGTAAAATTCCTCATGACTTACCCTGCATGCATTACCTCCGTACTATCATTTATTATTCCTATTGGCTTCAAATAATCAATTCATACAATCAAACATGTATTTTCGCGTATTCTACATAAGGCTTATCCAAATATTTATGGGTGTCCGTTGAGCTGAGAAGGAATTGTTGAAAATCATTTTGCTCAATGTCTGAGATACATTTCTATTCGGATATTGGTTAAAACGTGAACGGTCCATTTACATTAGTCTATCAACACAAACATAGCCCTTTTGGTATTCTAGGGAGTCCGTAGCGGTTCAGAATATCTGTCGAACTTTGTATATTGTTATTACAGTTCAGTCACGGAAGCAGGATATATGTAAATGTGTATCCTGCTGTGAAATCCTTATGCTTCGTGTCATAGAAGACACAACTGTGAATCTAGTACTGGGACTTGAATTTTAATATTATGTCAAGTTTCATTACACCGTCCAGCCAGAGGTGAAGCGTGGAAATGAAATAAAATTTGCTAAGTATTTCGAAAAAAAGGACATTTTTCGATTAATTAATTATTAATTGGAACGAAAGAGCAGAGAAGAGACGATTATATTAGAAAGGTTGTTTGGAGCTTACTGCGGAAATGATTGTACTGAACGTGTAATACAGACAACTAAACATACAGAGCGTAGTAATTATGGTAGCGCTTCTCGTGTATGTGGAATTGAATAAAGTTATTTTCCGTTATACTACCAAATGCGGTGCTGGTTGGCCGCTTTGAAAGGAGTCACACCATAATCATATTGTAGTTCATCTGACATCTGACATCTGACCGCTTTTTATTGATTTCATACCTTTTAATGATGTTTCTTATTCATCTCCAAAGGAAATTAGTAAATGTAATAACTCCAACTTCAATTTAGAGTTGACCGCAAATAGTCGAGAGTATGTCAGCTGCGGCAGCCGACCGTAACCGATACGGCTGACGAGGAACACGAAATATTAACAAAAGTTTCTTTTGCAGCTTATACAATTCATATAGTAGATTTTTGTCATAAACACTGCCTTAAAGTAGGTGACTAGTGATGTAGAAGGTGCTTTACATCTAATTAAGGTTGACAGGAATAGTTTATAAGTACCATAAATTTGGAAGAACGATCTACTGCCTAGACTTATCCAAAATTGTTATATCAAAGCCTCTGAGGAATGCTCACACAGGCAGGAATGAAGCCTTTAGAGTCCAGAGCAGACGAACATGAAAAGGTACTGGAAAAAAATATGGCTATCTATCTGCAAAAAGATATGAAGTTCCATCAAAAAGATAAGTTGCAATGAAGATCTCCTGCATGATTTGTATTGAATTGAAATTCATTCTTCATTGAAGGATTGAACATTTAGCAATCTTCAGGGTTTGGTTGAAAGAAAAAGCACGTGAATTTATACGGTCGCGGTAGGGGAGGTGGGATAGCCTATTTCGGTGCGCTGTTTGATGGTGGAAAAGTAAGGTATTTCCGATGCTAATAAATTGGCGAAAATTGGAAAATGCCTTCTAGCCCTGTCCTTGAACAAACAGAGGCGTTGTGGTTATAATGGGCCGGTATGAGATGACCAAGTGTCTCGATTACCGTCATATTGAAGGAAGGGATTGTATTCATCAAGTTAGGGCACGTTATCTCAATAATTATCAAGATAAATCTCATGGAATGGGCTTTGGAAGTGTTATGGGAGCAGTTTCCTATGGTTTTGAGGAAGGAATTTGCCTGTTCGGCTACTTTGGGTCATTCTTTGTGTGGTCGCCGACACAGTTCTTGCGAAAGGGCTTTGCAGCATTTTTCGGATCTGTGATCGGGACTACCACAGTTTGGCACCTGTCCAAAAAAGCTTTGCTTCACATTCAGTAGTGTAGTGGTCAGTCGGTTATTTAATTAGTATCAATTAATGGTAGCATCTATCCAACAAATTTCACTAATAACATTTTATAGTGATGGGATGTTTTTTGTAATGGGACACTTTTGATAAAATGCAAGTCACGGATTTATATATCATAAATTTGAGAGAACGGAGTGCTTTTGATAAAAATATGTTGAAAAAATTCATTTCATATTCATCTGGATGAATCTGTTTTAAGTAATGCCGGAACGGCTCATAATGTATGTGTTTACTTCCTTTGAAATGCGTTTGTAATATCGCTCGTTAAGAGAGGTAATATATGCTTTGCGTTAAACCTTCTTCCACAAATGAATAACTCAACAGTAGGGATTTGCAAATATGTGGCAGTCTAGCTTGCTCCTATCGGAAATACCATAAATTTCAAAGAGATTTACTGCAGACCTCGCCGTATCCCCAGATTCACCAGCTCCTGCAATATGGACAGAGCACTTTACGTACAAGGGTAGTTCACGATCTAATGTCTTTTTTTTAACAGAATTTTACTATTTCTGTTAGCTTTTCAACACAGATATTTTGGAACGTGATAAAATATTGGCTCGATTTCGATTTTTCTCAATCAGAAATTTTGACATCGAGGGCTTAGCTGTTGGATTAGCTTGAGTCCCAATTTACTAGCTTGAACACAAGTCTAAATCATTACGTACGGCATAATCTTTATGGGTATCCATTATTTTAATTACTTGGTTTTGTTTGTTCGGTGGTAAACATTCACATGAGGTCTGCACATTTTTGGAATACACCAGGCTTTTAAAAGATCACATAGTATATATAATATTTCAAAGTATTCAGTTAAAATGTCCCCAAATATTTTAATGTATAATTTACCAGAGTCGAAATATGCTTCGAAATAAACTAGAACCCGATAATGCAGAAGTGGAAAGATATGATGCAGAAAAGAACAGAGCATATGGATAGATCCAGAATTCAGCACTAAACCAAAATACCAAAATACTCTTGGGAACTGCAGAAGTTGTCCGGAAATGGAGGCACAGTTAAGCGTCCTTAGTGCTCTCATTTTAGGGTGATATAAGCTCAATCAAGATCGATCCAGTATAGAAGAAATATGATTAGGGTATGTGCTTCAACTAAGAACAGAAGGACATAATAGGTCATAATAGATGCAATTTGGTCGCATAAAAAAATATTTTTCACTTATAATTGCACAAGTGGTTTGTATTTTATCGGGTAAATTTAGGTTGTTCAATGAAAAACTGTTATTCGAGTCAAATTGCTGAAGGAAACAGTTTAGAATTTGAACAACACAAATTTACCTAATATCAATACAAACCTCGAGTGTAATTCGGCAGGACAATTTAATGAATGAGAAATTTGGAAACATATTAATGCAAACTTTATTTATGAAACATTGAAAATAAACACATTTCTATTTTAATGTACAATTATTAATAACGCAATTATTGAAATTCATACTAGGAAGAGTGATATTGATGAACAAATGAATAGGTGAAAAAACCACTAGTGTATTTGTCGCTGTAAAAGTTGAAGCTAACTTATGCCGTTGTCAAAGTGACAATTGCACTGTGGCATAAGCGATTTTTTATACATGAATGGAATTGTCAATAAAATAAATGTTGTTCTATAAGTCGATTTTTCCAATACTTTTGGAATGGTCCCTGTAAGGTAATGCTGAGTTTTAATCTACTTCTTGAATTTTTGATATTTTGTGGCATTTATCGGGCGTGAAAAGTCTTTTAAAGCTGCCGCTACCAACCAATATTTTCTATCCTGAAATTTATTCAATTCAGGGAAATTGTTGGAGAAGAAACAATATTTATTTTATAATCTTCAAACCAATAACGAATAAAAATTAAAAAAATTGGAAAACAAATTTTCGTGCAATTGCACGCGAAGTCAGTATTTCGCGTTCTCAGCAGAGTCCGCGAAATTCAAGTTCCCAGCAGGGTCCGCGAAATTCAATTTCGCGGCCGTTGCCCATAGCAACGGTTGCGAAACCAAACGTCACTTCTAAACTTGAATATCACTCCCAAATTTGACATTTCTAAAATACTACAAAGACAAGGATTATCTATTATTATTTTTTTTATTTCAACATTAGCACGTTTCCAGCATCATAATTTTATTTTTCACATAACTACTCATTCATCCTCAAATTATTGATAAATCATAAGGTCCTATATTCCACATAAAAAACCATAAATTAAGTCACAATAATATGACAATTTACTGCTACGTTCGCCACTGTCTGGCTTTATGCATTACGGCCAATGTTGATTCGATATTCAGACATGCCGCGCTGTCTCATTCGCCACGACAACTACTAGCAGTACTATACATATTTCACATAAGTGTCAATTAGTTTAAAAAGTCTGGACACGACACTTGAACGCGTTCAGGAAGGTTTAGGAAGTTTTTGACTAGGATCTTTTATTGCCAAGAAGTCAATGGTGGGCATATTCAGTATCTTATTTATACTTGTTTGGCTTGCTTATTGATTTTTTTGTATTATTATCATTCATTTCTGTATTTCAACGACATAATATGTTATGTTAAAGTTTGCGTTACTATGTTATTTCAGTCTGTATTTCAGCCAGTATTGTAATGACTGTTCTCCTAAAAGAACCTATTTAAAGTATCACCACAGATTATAAAGAGAACAGATACGAATCCCGGTAAAACATCAAACGATTTTCAGCTCCGTCATCAATGACCTTGGACCTTTAACTCGGTATGGCCGCGATGTTGCCAGTTTAAAATATTTTCTGAATTTCTTACCAAATTGCAGTGTTGACTCGGGGACAATAGCAATTTCTAGTGCCGGATCTAGTTTTTTTGGATGTTTCCACTAAATCTTTGAAGCTGCGCCATAAATTAAAACAATAATCATAATCGAATATATATTTATCTATTTATTGAATACCTATATGTACATTCCCATGATTTGTTATAAATAGTCATTACTCTTGAGAGATTAATTAATAAATACATTTTTAGATAACACAAATAATTACAGAAATCAACCAAATTTTAAAGTACAAATAATTCTTCATTTATTATCAAAGGGAATACAATATACACCTATGCATTTTGATAATAATTTGTAGCACCAAAGTTAATATCAAAAACATCAAAATTTCTCTTATCACAGGCCGGGATATTGAATTAAATACTCTCATCCCTTGGGAATCGAAAGAACTTTATTTTCCTTTCCGAATAAAATTTATTCTGACAGTCTCTGTATGAACAATACACTCCGCCGTGTATGTTTATGTGATGTTTATCCATTTTATAAGAATAATAATCTATACCCCTATATTTTTATAGTTAATATTACCACAACGCACAATCGATTAGTCAAATAACACAATTAATATCGCCGAATGAATACCTTCAAACAATGAAGCAAACAAAAATGGAATGATGAATTTGATTTGATTATGTAAGGTTAGGTTAGCTGTCACCGTTATTGTGCATGGTTGCCAAGGATATGATTTGTGAAAAAAGTATATATTTATGGTATGATTTTTATACATAATAATCTTTTGAACTGTATAATTCTTTCAATGTTAATAAAATTGATTTGAAACAAGTAATTGTATCTGTATGAATATCACAAAAAAAATGCTCATAAAAAATTTGACCTATGATCGTAAATTGAAGGAAATATGCAAATTGACAACCCTGTTGACAAATTTCGCGGAGCAGCCCGATCGGAGTCGATATAAGACGATGGGCATTTAAATGGGTATGTCCACCCATCTCTCTCTCTTTTTACAGTTCTCTGTCAAGCTTTCGTATCTGTTCTCTTTATAATCTGTAGTATCACCATGTGACAATTTTCACAATTTGGATTTTTTGTGTTGGAATTAATAAATAAGTAGAAATAGTTTGATCGTCATGGTGTCATTGAGCAGAACTTGTAACGAGAATTCAAATGGTGTATTACTTGCCATATGATCCCATTTGAAATTATCTAACAAAATGGCAAGCGTCTGCCATTTTAAATGATGACGTTACGACATACCATCAAAAACGTTGCATTTGCACCCTATTTCAGACACCTAAGCAATTATTAATTAAGTTCCATGGTTCATGGAATAGATAGGGGAGGAGACTGTATACATATGAGTACCTACCTGAAAGAAAATTTTGCACTTTTAAAGTTAATTCTTCGTGCGAACGGTGAATGATATATATACATTTTATGTATTAATGCTTTCAAAATCTCCTCACATTAATGCCATCATAAACTACGCGCTTCTTTTCATCTCACGACAATACAGTTTATACCAAAATATTATTTTTCAGGTCAAAGCTGCTCAAAAACTTACTTATAAAGTAGAACGTGCCGTTATACCTCTAAAAGCTTCAAAAGACTCTACAAACATTTTCTCTGCATATTTCTTACTTTTATGATAACGTTTGCCATAAAATTTTATAATGACTATTTTTCAGTATTGAACCTCATCGAAGATGATGTGATTTGAGAATCTCTGCTACTTTTACATTTTCGCGCTCGTAGCTAAAACACTTTTGTGAATAGTTTAAGAACTGTGACGATCTACGGCATTACAGGAATATTTTATAGAATATTGCGACGATAGAAACTTATACAGGTAACTTGCTACAAATTGCCAATTTCTTCCAAGATCTGATATCTTAGAATATTGTAGCTCATCTCCAAGCTTTAGGAATATTCCATTTTTCAGTTACAGCAGAATACTTTCCTATTCATTGATATACTTTCCTGATTTGTATCTTCTGTATTTTCATTGAGATTGATTTATAATTTGTCACTGATTTCATTTTTATTGATTATTTTATACTCCATTGTCAAACTATGATCATTCAACGTGTACTGTACATACCGGCGAACTCTAAGGAATTTTTCAGGCTTTCAAACATATTTCCGCTCCCAATAAAAATGTCTGCATATGTACAGACTCCCTCGCCTCTTTACACTCCATCAAAGATATATTCAGTGACCATCCTCTTGTACAGAGTATCCATGACACCTTCCAACTTTCCTTGCTGATCAACTAGCTAAAAAAGCCACAACTTTGAACTATGATGCAGATAACATCCAAATTGCATCCGATCTCAAGCAAGTCATCAAGCATAAGATCAAAACTCTATGGCAAGATCATTGGAACTCCATCCCGACAAAACTACAAAAAATCCAACCTTCATTAAGCCACCCTTACTATGTTGGAGCTTCCAGTCTCTCAAGACAAGACGTAGCGATGCTGAGAAGACTTAGAAAGGGTCACACTAAATTCACTCATGGCTACCTTATGTCATCCAACAATCGACCATTCTGTTCAACCTGTAACTGCTTCTACACCGATGAACACATTATTTTAGAATGCCAACAGTACACAGCTAGAAGACAACAGCTCAACCTCAAAGGAAGTATTCAAGAGATACTCGGAAATCCAGATAATGTCCTTACCGTTCTCCAGTTCCTGAAAGATGTCCAGCTATACTACAAAATATAATAAACATAGATTCAAAAGTTTCACATCACCTTCTTCGGATGCGAAGGAATTTTTTTGCGCTAACAATTTTTTGTTGGCTTGTTCATCAATGTTTACCATTTCGATATGTTCCATTTTTTCGGCAATATACAGATGTTCACAGTTTTTTTTGTAAGATAACACTTTTAGTGCGATCATTTTAACATTCAAGGCATTCGATTTTTACGATTTTAAGTACAAACATGAATCGTCAAGTCATAAGTGAGATTGACCGTGCAAGAATAGTGGCTTTAGTTGAAGGAGGTCATTCTCGAAGGTTCGTGGCAAACAGAGTTGGCGTTTGGCAAAGTGATGTGTCTCGTGTATGGAACCGGTATCTCCAGACCAATTCTCCACGTGATAGACCTAAAAGCGGTAGAAGGCGTGTTACTTATCAGCGGCAGAACCGCTATATCCACTTAACTATCCGAAGAAACCCAAC
>CAJUYH010007245.1:331-18005 GCA_910591685.1 Galerucella tenella | reverse complement strand
TGGAATAAAGTTAGTCTCAGGTTACTCCGTGTTTATTAATAAGACCGTATAAGTCTAGTTGGATGCGGTTGATTATAATAATAAATAATAATAATAAAAATTAAACCCGCAAAAAAATTTTAAAAGCCCAGCTTGCGAGAGATTGGTTTTGACCAATACCCCTATCATGCGTTAGGGCTAAATTGAACAGGACTTACTTCATAATTTGGAATATTTTTCTTATAAATAAAACTAGGAATGAACTACAAAAAATGTATTGACAGGAAACTTAATCTTAAGATTGGTTCTTTATACAGGGTGTTTCATTGGGAAAGGGCCTAACTTCAACTGTAGATGGGGATCACTTTGGTGCTTCCAAAAACCTATATTTAATGTTTCTTCTGCACTTTATAACCGAGATACAGGGTGTTTTATAAATTTATCCTATTTCTTTCGAACCTCATAACTTCCGAGTTACCCTGTATATTATTTCGGAATTTGGTACATACCATTACCTAGAAACTCCATCGAAAACATCCCCAAAAAGATGATGCAGGTCCGGCTTAACAAAAAATTTCAAAACTCGTCTTTTCTAAAAACAACTTCCTGTATATAGATTTTTTTTAAATTGCTTTTCATAATTTGGAAAAGTATGAAAAATAGAATCTGCATATTCCTTTTTTATTCTTCCGCAGACAATTTTACTACCAAAAATTCAACGTCAAAGTAATAATTCATGCACTTTTTGGGGGTTAACAATGGTATCGGAGAGGTTTTTTCTATTTTTTAGCTTGAAATGAAATCTTATTAATGCATCTAGAGAAGCATCCTAGAAATTCAATTGAGTTTTTATGTTTACAAGTACAGACACTGAAAAATGTGATTACAGGGCCGTATTTAGAAATAGTCATTCAATATGTTTCGAAAATTGCGAACACGCTGTATAAGGATATGTATCTGGAAACAATGTACTTCTACATTTAGAATAACACGAGTAAAATACGAGAAATAAATTTATACTGCAATTTTTGTAGGTTAGACTTGCTTCGTTTGGACAATCTTGTTAGAATTTATTGTTTTCTTTTCGGGTCAATTAATAAAATTAATAAAAATCTCCCCGTTTTTGGAGTATAAATTCATTTTTCGTATTTAACTTTCGTTATTCTGAATGTAGAAGTGCAGAAGTGCATAGTTTCCAGATACATATCCTTAAACAGGTTGTTCGAAATATTCGAGACATATTGAATGAGTATGTCCTAAGTACGGCCATGTAATCACATTTTTTAGTGGTCTGTAATCGGAAACATACAAACTCAATTGAATTTCTAGGATGCTTCTTTGGATGCATTAAATAGATTTCATTTCATGCAAAAAATAAAAAAAAACCTCTCCGATACCATTGTTAACCCCCAAAAAGTGCATTAATTATTACTTTGACGGTAAATTCATGGTAGTAAAATTGTCTGCGGAAAAGATTAGATTAGATTGGATTTTTTATACTCCTTCCAATTATGAAAAGCAATTAAAAAAAAACAAATACAGGGTGTTGTTTTTAGGAAAGACGAGTTTTGAAATTTTTTGTTGAGCCGGACCTGCATTATCTTTTTGGAGATACTTTTGATGGAGTTTTTAGGTAATGGTTATCACATGTACCAAATTTCAAAATAATATACAGGGTAAATCGGAAGTTATGAGGTTCGAAAGAAATAGGATAAATGTATAAAACACCCTGTATCTCGGTTATAAAATGCAGAAGAAACATTAAATATGGGTTTTTGGAGGCACCAAAGTGATCCCCATCCACAGTTGAAGTAAGGCGCTTTCCCAATGAAACACCCTGTATCTATTAGTGCGTTAATTATTCAAAAAAACTACAAAAAATATTAACTAAAAAACAAACTCTGGTAACATAAAAATCTTTTTCAATCGATTCTAACCTTCTAAGCTCTTTATAATATATAGCCAGATTTTCAAATAACCAAGTGGGCAGACCCAAGATTTTCTGTGGAATATTTGACAGTTTCTAAGAGACTCATGTTTTATGACAGTTCCAATATTTTGCGTTTGTCGAAAAGATAGATACCTTCTACTTTTTCAATGAAATGTCGAGCGATGAAGAGTTTTCATACGCATCACGTGATATTACTGAAAAAGCGAGGAATGTATCCAATAGTTTATTACCTGCAAAATCAAAAACGTATATTGGAGAATTTTGAATGAAATTCTCCTCAGTACTTCCCTGTCAATAGTGCGTCCGCCCCCTCTCCGAGTACCGTGATCGATTTAGGTCGACAGAGTCAATATACACACAGCAGATCTGCGACAACCGTTCACCAAGCAAGGGCTTAACAAAAATGTGCTGACGATGATTTAGAGGAACATTTCACAATACGTAGCCAGTTTGATAACGACTTTTTTCAAGTAATGGGTGTTTTAAAACACTATGTGCAAGTTAATACGCCAATTATTAGTAATAAAATTAGCAATAATAGTAACAATGATACATTTCAAACAAGCTTCCTTCCAAAAATAAAATTGCCGACATTTAAAGGTGACTATGAGAGTTGGCTTAATTTCAAAACCAATTATTTATCTATTGTTCACAATAATACTGCAATAAACAAGGCAAATAAGTACAATTTCTTACGCACTTCTTTAGATGGTTATGCAAAACAAATAATAGGTGGAATTGATTTTGTGGAGGATCAGTATGATATAGCATGGGAAACCCTGTGTAAAAGGTTCGATAAAAAACGTATTTTGGCGAATAATCATATAAAGGCTATTTTTCATACAGAATCTATCAAAAAAGAATCTGCTCAAGCATACAGAAAATTGATTGATGAAACTTCAACACATTTAGCAGCTTTGAAAAACTTGAATTTATCTGCTTCAGAAAGCTCAGACATTTATTTAATCTATTTAATTACATCTAAATTGGATTTTAGCTTGCAAAAGAAATGGGAGGAATTTGAACCTCTTTTGGAATTACCCACATTAAAGGAGCTTCTTGAGTTTTTGAATAAGAAAGCTGATGCACTGGAGAATTGGCAGCAGAATCAATCACAACCATGTGGGTCACGTGATTATGGCTTCTCCAACACTCACAACAATCAAAAACGATTTAACAATTATAAAAGCCCCATTAAGTTCAATCTTGCAATTAATTCGTTAAAATGTAACTTTTGTCAAGGTGAACATACAATTTATTCATGTGACAAGTTTTTGAAATTATCGGTTGTAGAGAGATTGGAAAAGGTTAAAACTTTAAAGCTATGCATGAATTGCTTAAGAACAAATCATAATAGTGAACAGTGTCGCTTGGGTCACTGCAAAAAATGCTCGCAGAAACACAGTACACTGTTACACAAAGACAATCCTGCCAATATTAATACACAAGCTGGTTCTGAAACAAATTTATTAGTTAAAAATTTTAATGCTACACAAGTCTTACTATCTACTGTAACTTTCCAAGTTAAAGACAGCCAGAACAATTTTCATACTGCCAGAGCAATTTTAGATAATGGCGCACAATCAAATCTAGTAACTCAAGAATTTTGTACAAAATTGAATATTCCATTAACCAATACATATACCCCTATTATTGGTATAAATCAAACAGAAAGTATTATTACTAAGAGATGTTCTATAACGATATTTTCGAAAAGTATTGACTATTTCACAACATTAAATTGTTTGGTAGTCCCCAATATAAGTAATAAAGTACCGTCTCAACTTGTACATTATTCCTCATGGAATATTCCAGAGGATATTAAATTATCGGATCCCCAGTTTTATGAGCCCACTAGTATTGACATGCTCATAGGTGCGGGGGAATTTTGGAATCTATTATCTCAAGGTCAAATAAGGTTAGGTAAAAATCTACCAATTATCCAAAACACCAAGCTAGGATGGATTATTTCTGGACTAGCACCAATACATAAAGCGAATTATAATACTTCTATTTTACATTTTTCTATCGATCATCACAGAGAAGACGAACAATTACAAAAGTTTTGGGAGCTAGAGGAAATCCCTAATTTTAATTTTAAATCACAAGATGACACTGAATGTGAACAATTATTTTTAAAGGACACAAGTAGAGCTTCCAATGGTCAGTTTATTGTAAAACTACCTTTTAAATATTCTCCAACACTTCTTGGAAATTCATTTGATACAGCAATCAAGCGATTTTATTCATTAGAGAAAAAACTCAGTCAAAAACCAGAATTGAAAGTGTTGTATCAACAATTTATCGATGAATATCGAGAACTGAATCATTTGCATGAAATTGAAAAAAGTGAATTTAACGATAACGTTAATTATTACTTGCCCCATCATAGTATCTATAAAGAATCGAGTATTACCACACAATTGAGAGTAGTGTTCGATGGAAGCTGCAAAACCACCACAGGGTGGTCTCTTAATGACCTGCAATATACAGGTCCAAAAATTCAAAATAACATTTTTCATATATTGTTAAGATTTAGACAATACATTTATGTAGTGTCTGCAGACGTGAGCAAAATGTACAGACAAATTTTAATACATAAGGATCATCATCCATTTCACCGAATCATATGGCGCGATAACCCTCAAATGGATTTATCTATTTTCCAACTGAATACTGTCACTTATGGCACCACTGCAGCACCATATCTTGCAATCCGTTGCCTTAATCAATTAGCAGATGATAATTCTCAACAATATCCCTTAGCATCACAGACAATTACCAATGATTTTTATGTTGATGACCTAATAACTGGGTCTAACAATTTGCAATATTTAGAAAATCTATGCCATGAAATTTCATCCATACTCAAGTCTGGCCATTTTCAACTTAGAAAATGGATTTCAAATTCCCCAGAGCTTCTTACTAAAATTCCTGATGAACACATTGCCAATTACGTTCTACATCTAGGAGAGAACGAATCAACCAAAACATTAGGAATCCAATGGGTAAGCCAGTCTGACATGTTATCATATACCATTGCACCAGTCGAACTTCACAATGTAACCAAAAGATCAATTCTTGGATACATTTCTAGAATATATGACCCATTAGGCCTACTTAGTGCAACCATTATACTATGTAAGATTATTATACAAAAATTATGGGCTAGAAACATAGGATGGGACGATCCTATTCCCAACGACCTCTATCTATATTGGAAAGAATATTCTACTCAGTTACACAATCTTAATAATCTAAACATTCCTAGAAACACTATTCCATTGGACTATAAAATATCGGAATTGCATTGTTTCTCAGATGCATCTCAAAATGCATATGCAACATGTGTATATATACGTAGCTTCAATTTCAATTTAAATAAATTTCAATCTTATCTTCTATGCTCAAAATCCAAAGTTTCACCCATTAAACCCACTACAATACCAAGATTAGAGCTCTGTGCTGCTTTACTGGAAGCTCAATTATCTAATCAAGTACATATTGCGTTGTCTAGCTCAGTACCAACAATATACTGGAGTGATTCTCAGATTGTATTAGCCTGGCTCAATTTAGAACCAGTACAACTCCAGCAATTTGTGGCCAACAGAATAATGAAAATTCAGGAGCTCACTAATATAAGCAATTGGCATTATGTTCCTAGTCAAGACAATCCAGCCGATTTAGCTTCGCGAGGTATCCTACCCGCAGCTCTTCTCAATTCACAAATGTGGTGGAAAGGACCCGAATTTTTATGCCAGACCGTTGAGTCTTGGTCAATAAGTTCGCCTCCTTCAAATACTGACCTACCTGAAATCAGGAGCAAATCTCAAATATTGCTATGCAAAAATAAACCTATTCACTTATCACATCCATTATTTGCAAAATACTCTAGTTTAAATAAATTAGTTAGAGAAATTGCTTATGTACTTAGGTTTGCTGAAAATTTGAAACAAAAACTTCAAGGCAAACTTATTAATACTCAGCATCTTAATGCATATGAACTCAATATCTCTCAAGCAAAACTCATTAAACTTGCACAATCTGAATGCTTTGAATTGGAAATAAAAATGCTCCAGACCACTGGACATCTACCGAAAAACCATAAACTATCATCCTTGCATCCATTTCTAGATAAAGACAATGTTTTAAGAGTAGGTGGTAGATTGCGCTTTACTTCCCTCAATTATAATGTCAAACATCCTATTTTGTTAGATTCAAAACATAAAATGTCAAAGCTCATTTTTGTTCAAAAACATGAAGCTCTTCTTCATGCTGGTAACCAATGTTTATTGTCAGCTGTGCGTCAAATTTATTGGATTATTGGAGCAAAAACTTTAGCAAAACAGGTCATACGAGAATGTTTACCTTGTTTCAAAGCAAGGCCCAATGTTTGCGTGGCACCAATGGCAAATCTCCCCGATGCTAGAGTTTCTCCTTCATATCCATTCCAACATACTGGAATCGATTACGCTGGTCCATTCAGTATCGCTGATAGAAAAGGTAGAGGCAGACAAGTAACTAAGGCCTATGTTTGTATTTTTGTCTGCTTTTCCACAAAATCATTGCATCTAGAGTTAATCAGTAATTTAACAAGTGAACAGTTTATTGCAGGTTTACGTCGATTTACCTCTCGGAGAGGCATGCCATCTCACATATATTCAGACAACGGTACAACCTTCATAGGAGCCTATAACGAGCTTAAAGAATCAGGTCAATTTTTATACCGTAATCAAAAAACCGTTAGTGACTTTGCTTCAACAACCGGTTTTATATGGCACTTTATACCTCCCTACAGTCCAAATTTCGGTGGCTTATGGGAGGCATCAGTCAAAAGCATGAAATATCATTTCAAAAGAGTTTTAAAAGATGCTATTATCACGTATGAAGAGTTTAATACTCTCCTAATTCAGATTGAAGGAATACTAAATTCAAGGCCACTATTTGCAATGTCTAGTGATCCATCTGACCTTACTCCGCTATCTCCTTCCCATTTTTTACTCGGGCGATCAATTGCTGCACCTCCTGATCTAGATGTCCAGGATACTCCTCCAAATCGACTATCTAGACTACAATTTGTTCAGCAATTACAACAACAATTCTGGAACAGATTCTCCAAGGAATACGTTACTCAGCTACAGCATCGATACAAGTGGAAGGAGAATCCTACACCTATTAAAGTGGGTGATTTAATTATTATCAAGAACTCTCACGTGCCGTCATTTAGGTGACACATTGGAAGAGTGATTAAGTTATTTACTGGTAAAGACAATATTTCTAGGGTGGCAGAAGTGAAAACTAATCAAGGAACAGTTAAGCGTTCTGTGCGAGATTTATGTCCACTTCCAATTTCTGAACAGTAAACATTAATAGTATTTAGGAACTAGATTTATAATCCTGTTCAATATAATGTTAAGAATTATAATAATTTTGAAGGTGCCCTTCAAGGTGGGGGCTATGTTTAAATAGTTTAATTATGTTGATTTTTATATATTACGGCAGATCAAGTTTGTAGTTCGAAATGTCACTTTGACAGTCACAATTTGTAAAATGATCTAACAAGTTTAAAATAAATTCTCATCAAGTCAATGTGTACAGTCAACTCATTCAATATCATCCAATTAACATATGTACAATACCTATGAGACCTGTCAACTTTTTTTGACAATTCAACCTAATAGTGGATCGTACAATTTTAAATTTAAACCAAAAGTAAGTGAACTATTTATTTTAATTTATTATCTAATCATAAAAACATTAACCTATTGAGCATTATTTCAGAAATTATGAACCAATATCAAAATAATTCATCTTTTTAGTTGTCCAATTCGGACATTGAAAATACTCCACCAGATATTATCAAAAAGGCTTGAACTGCAAGCAAAATTTGTTACCTGAGGTTTCAATACAATGCTGTTCAAATTTCATACATTCAACTGATTTTTCTATTTATTTTCATATTGTAAGTTCTTTCTGTTCAAAGTTTGAAAAAAATAACTTTGAAAATTACGGTATTTCTTCCATTAATAAAAAATATTGTGTAAAACTTGTACGCAAATCACTTTCCCCACTCGCTATATTTGCGGCACTCGCCTTAAGCTTCTGCGCTTGTGGGAAAAGTGACGCTTTGCGCACTAGTTGTACAAACTACTATTTCATTTGTCTTATTTATTCAAGGTGTATATATTTGGCTTTTTGTAGTCTTACGAGTGCAACTTAAAATACTTCAAGGCTATCCCTGAAATATTTATATTTAAATATCCCGCCCTCATATTTCCCGCTCTTTTAGTTATTCAAATGTCTGTGTTCTGTGCTCCATGTACACTATCACGGCGGGTGGACGCAGTACTAATATAATTAGATCTGAGAATTAGTAGATGAGTTAGCCTGCTAAGGGGTGGTGTGTAGTGCGGTACTTGCGAGAACGATACCAAGAAGGGTTCTAGCGCTAGTTGGAACAATTCTTTTATGTATTGGTTAGTGAATAATTATTTTGGATTGCTTATTAATTCAGATTGGTTTTGATGTTTTTATTTTTATTTCAGCGACCCCTCACAAGATGGAGAACAATTGGGCGAAGAAGCCGGTATGTTGTACGGCGAATATTTAATGTTGGATAAAATATTAGGAGCGCAAAGACCGCTTGGAGAACATAGTGGTGCACCTGTACACGATGAACATTTATTTATTATTACTCATCAAGGTATGGATAATTTTAAATTTTATATGACAACTATCACATTATATATTTTTTATTCTAACCCATGAAATACTTTTTTTAGCGTATGAACTTTGGTTTAAGCAAGTGATTTGGGAATTGGATTCAATAAGGAAAATATTCAAATCGACTTTAGAAGAATCTCAGACATTAGAAATCTTAAAAAGGTTGAATAGGATTGTACTTATATTGAAGGTAAGATAAATGTATGTTTATTTTCAACTAATGAATAAATCAATCGTCGTTTTCCTTTTATACAAAGTTTTCAATTAGATTTATTTTTTAATCTCAATAATTTAAGTGTCTAAAATGTTCCCATTTCGACGCAAATACGCTACATATCGATTTTGTAAGTCACTTTATAAAAATTGCTTGTAGTAATTGCTGGAAAACATTTATGATTCTTTTTCGTAGTTCTGGAATAATGGCAGGCGGGTTTTCCGAGTGAAATATTTTTTGTTTCATCATGTCCCAAATGTATGCATCAGGTGGCGTCAAATCAGGTGAATGGGAAGGATATTCGTCTGTTCCTAGATACATTATTATATATTATTATCAAAATGCTGACGGAGTAATCCTAGGATGCGCACTTCTTCATGACTCGCTGCTCTATCCTGTTTAAGACATTGTTTGCACACCTGCAGATTTCGTGAACGGCAAACGGTAACTCGAAGACTGTGGATTGGTTTCTCAACAATAACATAACATCAGGACGTTCAAGTCCTAGGAATCTGTTTGTTTGTTGATTAATATAGCCGCTAAGATGAAAATGTGTGAGTGAAACTTCTCTTGCACGTTTGTCCGCAGCATTTGGTCGTTATCCAACATGAATAACCATGAAATGAACATGCGTCGTGTGGAAATTTAACTAATGTTGAATTTTTTGCAGTCCTAACAGGACTTCTTTGAAGTGAATGCACAACTTGGTCAAAAACACGTTCTTCGTTTCCGTTAGTACAGTTTTTTACAACCTGAAGAACCTTTAGGTTCACAAAAGTATTTAATTGAAGCAGTTGAACTTTCTGAACTTTACTACAGTGGTGTTTTTTTATTTTTTTCATAATAGTGACGCCTTTAGAATTATGTGTGGTGGATAGTTTTTATTGAAGTATTCTGTATTTAAATTGATTTAATATGTGACGGCCTGTATATTAACACGGAGTATTTGTTTTGCTTAGGTTCTTGTTGACCAGGTGATGATATTGGAAACAATGACACCATTAGACTTTATGGAGTTTAGAAACTATTTACGACCTGCATCAGGTTTCCAAAGTTTACAGTTCAGGCTGCTGGAAAATAAGTTGGGGGTTACCCAAGAACATCGTGTCAAATATAACCAAAATTATGCCAAGGTATTCGGTAACGATGAGGTGAATATACATATTCTATTTTCTACATTTTCTTCCTTATTTATTCATTCCTAACATGACTGTATTGATTCATACATAATTCAAAGCATCTACTTTCTTTCCGAATATAATAATTGAAAAGCCCCAACTCAGTGAATTCGACTGAGTTTGAATAGAAAATCAAATGCACTCATTGCTAATACTTTATAAATTATTTAGGAAGCCATTAAGAAAATCGAACAATCAGAAACCGAGCCATCACTTAAAGATTTAGTAGAAAGTTGGCTGGAAAGAACACCCGGATTGGAAATAGAGGGATTTAATTTTTGGGGAAAATACCACAAGTCTGTTGAAGCTATATTAAATGAAGAACGACAAAAAGCAAATGTAAGTATCGAATAATTATGTATAATAGATAATGAAAGATTAAGTTTTTTTTTCAATTATACACTAAGGTGCAGAAAAAACGGGCCACCTATTATTTTTTAAAAATCGGCTTAATTTGGTTATTATTTTGGTTTTTAAATTATATTTTGTATTCTGTATCAACAAAGGATTTCCTCCTAAATACAAAAAGTTGTAATACATGAGTGTTTTCTCGTTTTACATAAAAAAAGAACATTTTGGAAAATTCAAATTCAAAAGTTCCATATTTCATTCATGCAATTCGAAAGGAGCTTATGTGTTTTCAATTGTTGGGCGGTTGCTAGGCAATTTTTTGTTAATGTTAATATTGTCAATATCAACGTTGACAATTTTAAAGTCTTGATTATGGTTTTAAGTGCTGAAGATTGTGCTAAAGCAGTAGCTCTTGTGGAAGATGGTCGAAGTCAAAGATATGTGGCTCGATTACTTAATGTTAGTCGTTCTACCATTCAAAGGGTGTTAGAACGATTTGGGGATACTGGAAGGAACACAAGAAGGCCTGGTAGTGGTAGAATACGGGTAACTACTGCTCAAGATGACAGATTTATTGTACTGAATTCTCTAAGGGATCTTCATTTGACTTCAGTACAGACAAGAAATCGACTTCTGGAGGTTCGTGGTGAAAATGTAAGTAAATGGACAGTTCGCCGAAGATTACATTGTAATATCCGGTAATTAAGTAACGTCACCAATGTAATAACCGGCAATACCAATATGTATGGTCCCTGAAAATAACAAGAAGGCAGCGTAGCTGGCTGTCACCACCCACGAGTACGTGGGAAACAGGAATCAACGACTCCTGTAAGAAAAGTCCGAAAGGATAGATCCGGCCTCCGCTGCTATCAGTTGTTGTTGATAATGAGAGGTCTTTGTGTGTAGGGTTACGTCTGGTATAAGGTTCAGGATAAGGTATTACTAATTATGTATAAAAGCAAACTAAACGTTATCGAATTTAAATGGGTTTATTATAAAAAGAAAACCAAGAAATAGAGAATAAATAATGAAATATAATATTAAATACTTAATAGAAACTAGATAATGACAATAATAATAATAAATACTGGTAATATATATTATTATAACAAAATATGATTATGATAATGAATTCAGTTAATTGTAAATGGTCGAGAAACGTATTATAGATTACGTATGAAAACTTAATAGCTTATATTGATAAATGAGATCTCTATTTGCAAACTTTTCGGTGCGGGCTAAATGCTCCTCACCCCTCAGTTTTGAGGATTACGACTGAATCCCTTATAATAGTAAATATCAAATAAATATAAAATTCCAAAATAAAATATAACAATAATATGTGCATGAGGTGGCAATAAAATACGGGCTAACCAAACAACAAAAATATTTGTTTCACAGTTAGTACAAGATTTAATCAGACTCACCAATGTGTAGGTAGGGCGCTCTCCAATGATGCTGAAGACTTCTTACCCGGCTTATTCGTTGACACCAACACACGTATCGGATGGGGTAGACTTTTTATCGAAGCTGTTTGCCTCTAGCAAATCTTATTTGGCCGTTCGCTACCCTCTTTACCGAATTACTCTTTAAGCGCTTACAGTAGACGCTCTCTCGAAAAAATCCTTCAGGTGTCGAAACGAAACTTATTTTGAACTCCGCACTACTTTTGTCTTACAAGTCAAAATATAACTCTGGATTTTTCCAGATGACCGCTAACCGCGAACTCTATGGGGAAACCGCCCGCAACCGTGTTCGGGACCCAACTAACTTGTCTTTTTTTTTCTGTCTCGTCCAGCTTTGGGCAATTTTTGCCCAGTCAGCTTTTCACTACTTTTTCATTCCTTGATTTCTTATTGGACACACGTGTACTTTGTAACCCACGATCGCTTTGCTTCATCAGCGAACTCGTGTTTTCGAAACTAGGTTCCTTTTGGGTCACTTTGTAATTGTGTCATTGTGCATTATCAGCATTGTTTAGTCTGATTGAAATTTGCTACGCTACTTAAATCTAAATTATATTTTTATGAAGTTAATTTTGTTTTGAATATACTTGAAATTTGTTATACAGGGTGATGTTTTCCATAATTCCTCCCTTGGTACTTATTACAACATGAGGTTGGGTTGAAAGCTTTTAGGCCAGCAACTGGGCCTAAGTTACTTCCACGTCACCGGGTAGCGAGATTGCACTTTGCTCGTGAACATAGCAATTGGAATCTTATGCAATGGAGTAATATACTCTTTACCGATGAGTCCAGGTTCTCGCTACATTCACCAGACGGACGAAAACGAGTATGGAGACGAAATGGGGAACGATTCCAAGAATGTGCTTTTAGCCCTAGGCTGAGTCATAACGGAGGTTCCGTAATGGTATGGGCAGGCATATCAAGTGAAGCCTCTACGGAATTAGTGTTTGTCAATGGGGGCTCACTGACTGCACAACGGTATATTGAGGAAGTTTTGGCATATCAGGTGGTTCCATTCGCTCCATTTATTGGCGATAACTTTATCCTGATGCAGGACAACGCTAGACCTCATTCAGCGAGATGCGTCAGTGAATACTTGACAGAATTTGGCATTGAAAAAATGAACTGGCCAGCATGCTCTCCGGACGCAAATCCTATAGAACATGTGTGGGACATGTTAGGCAGACGTGTTAGAAGTCGTGCTATAGCACCAACCACACTAATGAGCTTCGTGTAGCTCTTCAAGAAGAATTGGAGAATATTCCGCAGAATGCAGTTCGTGAGCTCATTAGTGGGATGCCACGCCGTATGCAAGCAATAATTAGGGCTAGAGGAGGAAATACCAAATACTAAAGTCTATTTTATGTGTTAAATTTTGTTTTCTGTACCTCTAAAGTTTGCTGTTAACATAAATTTTACTAAGCATACATGTATTTTTCCTTTATTTATGTCATTGTTTATTAAGTTTAGTTTAAGTAACACATTCTTGTCTTTTTATACCAGGAGGAAGTCCTTTGTTGGTAAAATATAAAAAGTGTATACCAAAAGCCAAAATAATAAACAGATATAGCAAATAGTAAACAGATTGAAAAAAAAATAGGGGGCCCGTTTTTTTTTGCACCTGAGTGCAGTTTACTATAGTGAAAAATAAAAAATGTAGGGTGGTATATTATGCTTTAACAACAGATTTTATGTTCCATAGATTGCAATTTTGTCTCGAGTTATGAAGATCTTTAAGCGATTGTATATTGAAGCCCAATTCAATTTTATCATATTTCTTTGGACGGTAAAGCGCTAGATCACATATTTTATCATATTAATAAGTCGTCCCTATCTGAAGAAAATGTCAACTTGGAATAATGTAAACAGAAAGCGTCAAAACTCATGACTTCACGTGGCCAATACAATTTCCCAAATTTAAATAGAGACCTATTATTTATTTTTCAGAAAGAAAAAGTGGAATCACTCAGGAACTACAAATTAAGCGAATTAGAAAAGCGGGTGGAAGTATACCAGTCCATTTTCCGACCTGAAATTCACAAGGCTTTGCTGAGTAGAGGCGATAGACGATTTTCACATAAAGCACTTCAGGGTGCTATAATGATTACGTTTTACAGAGACGAACCTAGATTCAGTCAACCTCATCAGATTCTAACGCTACTGATGGATATAGATTCTTTGATCACTAAATGGAGGTGTAAGTTGAATGATTTTTCACTATTCCTACACATCTTCGGAATAATGAATTTCAATTTTTTTGGACTGAGAACTGATGTGTTGAAATTAATTTGTTTTAATTTGGTTTCTGGACTTACAGATCTTTATTTGTAACCAATTTGACATTTATGAATTTCATCAAATGTTAAAATAATTGGATCAAGTGGCGCCAGAAAAATTCGTTGAAACTAAATGGTCCAATAGTTGATAAGTTATTTCTTTGTAGACAACCACATGTTGATGGTTCAGCGAATGATTGGATCTTCTCAACTAGGAACTGGTGGTTCATCTGGATATCACTATTTAAGATCTACATTAAGGTACGTAAAAAGTATTTTTTAAGCGAAAATTCACGCCGTAGGTAATTGTGCCCAGTTTAATATTGATAAAGGATATAAAAGGCAAAGAATTGTAATATGTCAGATAATAAAGCAGCCATTAGAGCACTGATTTCCAAGGAAGGAAATGGGATTAAACACCCTTTTGGCGACTGGAACCTTTTGGTGGTATCAGCTACAACATAATCTTCGAAGAAATGAGTAAAACCGACAAAAGAGGTTTGCTCGTTGGAAAGATCCAGTAGGTCTTAGGCAATCAAAGATACTTCTGGGTTACTATAATCTGTGTAAATTAAAATGGGCCACCCTATATATACTATCTTTTGACGTAGTTCCAAAATCCTTTTTGGAGGATTCGAAATCCTTTTGTCAAACATTACTCTGTTACCAAATTATTTCTGATGTAAGCCCAGGCGAGACTGGCAGTATGGCTAGCTGCCATATCCTGTTCGAACCATTTACAGGTATTTCTGACAATTAATGTAACCACCAAGGTGAATAGGACTTTCATTCGAAAACCACACGTTTCTTGAAACATTGGGAGAAACTCAACATTAATCGACAATAGATATCCCGGGTACGTTTATCCGCTAACTCAATTTGAGTGTTGCAAGGAGAACCTAACCACCAATAGACTTGAGCAGCTTATTTGTGGATGCAATGACATTTGAAGGGTACAGGTATAAAAGGGGCTCATCGACATTTTTCAAGCTCTGAGAAAATTCGAAATTGTGTATTAATTTCTGTATATTGGCTTAAACGTTCCAATACAATTTTGATGTGATGTTTTAATGTCTTAAATAGTATAAAATTTCATTTGCAGCAATGATCCCCTTCTCTCGCTTAACTCATTGTCGCTCATTGCAACAATGAGTCCCTGCTTTCCCTGAATAATTTTTATTTTGTATGTTAATGAGAAAAGTTTAATAAGCATAGGTTTGGACAAACTACGCCATATGCTTGCAAGTCTTTGAATTATTTCGCGGAAATCGACAAAACATCTTCATACGCAAGCTCTGCCACAATACATCCCTTCTCTTGCCAGTTAACATAGCAAGGCTTGTTTCTTCCAACAATTTAAACTTTTTCCAGCATTCCATTGTAACTTGAACGAAACCAAATCTTTGTGTCTGATTTCATTATTTTCAATTTATTTATTGGACGAGCGATCAACTTTGACAACGACATGGAGATCCCAGGTCATTTCCCGACAATTTAATTTTCTTTTCAGCTTCTGCAAGTTGTTCGTGTGCATTTCTTTTCTGATTTTTTTATCAACAAATACTTCCTTATTTTGGTCACTACTTTCTCTATCCATTTTCATAGTTTTAGTGTAGTTTTGCCGCGCAATGTGCCACTTTTAATACAGTTTAAGACGCAATGAGCTCAGTTCAGTATCAGTGTCAGTGAGAATAAACTTGTTCTGACATGTCCGACGCAGTGAACTTTTTTACCATCAGTGCTGCTTCAGTGTCAGTTCCGTCATTTGTATGAAAGTCTGGAACGATATTTTGTGTATTTAACTGACGATTTATCAGTAAAATGGCCATCTCTGAATTCTGATTTCACTAAAAGCAAGGTACCTACTGACCGGGTAAGGACTACAGAAGGATGTGTGTGAATTGTCACCACTGAAGAAGCACGGTAAGCACTAATACTGAACTGACACGGCACTAATACGGAACTGATGTGTGTAAATAGTCCTTCATTGGTGTTTGTATTTAATTTAAATAGGAAGATTATGGGGTTTTAAATAAGTCCGCGATATTAGGCACTCTTAGGATAAATATCAAAAAAATCTCGATGAGCCCCTCTTACTCCTACATCCTCAATTTAGTTTATACATAGTAGTTGTTGAAGACTTACACTCTGAATATTGTATAACAGTGAGGAAGCTTGTGACACTAACTCTAGTTTTTACTTATTTCAGTGACCGTTACAAAGTTTTCGTCGATCTTTTCAATCTATCTACATTCTTGGTTCCAAGAGCCTACATTCCGGTACTGGATGACACAATTAAAAGCCACTTGTGTTATTGGGGTTCAATGCAAAAGACACCTAGTGAAGTAACGGAAAAAACAAATAACACAAAAGAGAACGGAAATGGTTCACTACTCGAATCCATTTAGTTTATTTTTATTGCAGTGCTTAAATTTAATTTTTTTGAAAGAAATTTCTTATTAGTGGGAACATGAAAGTTTATTCTCAAAAATTAACTGATTTTATGTATAAAATAGTGTATATTTCATTAAATTAAGAAAACTTGCTATGAGTTAATGTTGTAAAGTATAAAATAAAACACAAAAAAACCACACTCCAATTAATATGCCAGCCATAGTCGTCTGCTAGACTTTTTGTGTTCATCTTATATCAATAATATAGTTTATTTTTGGAATATATATTATTTTCTGAACAGGCATGTCTTTTATTTATTGATAAATTATTTTTTCTATAACTAAACGGTTTTTGCTTAGGCAACCATACACTTGGATAGATAAGTACACGAGCTACAATGTATATACAATATCTTAATATTTTTTTTGTTCATTTTTGGAAGTCAAACCACAATCTTTTTTATACTTTTAATTCAACCATTCGGTAGCTTTTCAGTTTATTGAGAATAATTACGTTATCATATAATTCTTTACCTGGATCATTTTACCTGGACCATTTTTTCCGGGATTAACTTTACCGGGACTAGCTTTACCGGGACCTACTTTACTTGGACTACCTTTACCGGGAACAAATTTAAATGGACTAATTTTGAACCTGGACTGTAGCTAAACGTCAAGAAACGCTGCCAAGCCGAGGAAAGTAACTCAAACATACTCAACAAAACTCAACTCCCGCATTGTACATAATTTTTTCCACGTCACCATATGTACGTAGTACTTTTTCAATCAATTACATTTTTTTCTGTGAATCTAACAACGTAGATCATATTTATTCCCTTCCAAATTACCAGGATTTATCGACTTATCTAGTGGATGTGAGTAAACACTAAATAAATTAATATTATTCAGGGTGACAACCAGGGTAGAGGATCTCTGAAGGCGCGAGGGTGCTGCCACATAGGGAGTCCCGTCAGTACTAAATTTCTAAATCAGTGAGAACTGTAACGCCGTTAGTGGTAGTTGCCGATTCTTTCACATATATCAGCGCTTACATCCTAACGTGTTATCAATGATCCTAACCTGACAACTGCCTGACGTGTATCGTGAGTTTTTACAGTTTTCGTTTTTGAAAACTATTTTGCT
>CAJUYH010007244.1:0-18013 GCA_910591685.1 Galerucella tenella | reverse complement strand
ATATCTTCACCACCATGGTGTATATACAATTTTTTTGCAATACTAACCAAAATTAAAAATAATTCACAAGCGCACCACGAGAAGCGTTTACCCCATCGTCTGACTGACAAGTACACTGTCAGTTTTCGATATATTATGAACGTACTCGGTGGTTAATAATTTTTTCTATTATTAACCTAGGTCAATATTGGACAAATTCAAATATTCAATTCAGGGATAGTAGTTCAACAAAAATTTGTGAAACATAATTTTGTATATCCAGGAGATTGTCCTTAATATATTTTCTGCTTGAAATTACCTATTAAGATAAAATTATTTGAATAAAAATGTCATTAGTTCATAATTCGCGCTCAACCAAAAATGACTAATGACATATCGAGTACGTTCATAATATATCGAAAACGGACAGTGTACTTGTCAGTCAGACGATGGGGTAAACGCTTCTCGTGGTGCGCTTGTGAATTATTTTTAATTTTGGTTAGTATTGCAAAAAAATTGTATATACACCATGGTGGTGAAGATATTTATAAGTCCGGTCAATAGAGACTTATCCCCAGTTGGTGGGCATGCGTCATGCCATGACCACAGATCACCTACTGGTTATTGTTTACATAAGCTTGTAAGTGAGTTCGGAATGGATTTTTGGTGTGGTGATAGTTTAGTGTTCGTGTAGTGCAGAGTTTAGTCACGTCCTGATGGTGTAAGGATTGAGTAATCAGTGTGTAACACCTAATACACCACCATTTTGTTGCGAGTAAACGGTGTCCCAGCATGCTTACAACATTCGTACCCCAAAGTATTACCGAACGCAATAATAGTGTGCACTATATTTTCTCTGACCAATTAACGAACGCAATAGTGCCAAAAGTGCTGACACTTTTTACCATTCCGAACTCAGCTTGTATTACATGAAAATATTTTTATAGTTTAAAACAATATTTTTCGTAAACAAGTTGGCTTACGTTAAATATTTATCTGGACATTTTGAATTTTACAAATGATTGAAAAGACTGTGCATCTACCTCCGGCTGGTTTATTAATAAATGTTGCATTATAACAGCTACTCTTAGCTTAAATTTAATTTTAAACTAGTTTGGTTTGGTTGATGGTGCATGAATCCACCTTTGAAAATAGCCTGACTTGAAACTATGCTTAAGAACGTCCCCTTCTCGAATTAACTGTCAAAATCAGAAACCTAAAAAACCACAGAAATAATCACTTTATTTCTGTGGAGCTTATATTTGGTATTGACAAACGCATCTGAAATGATAAGCACGCGTTTCGTAAATCACGCAATCAGAATTCGAGAATAATTGTATTTCTATGATTTGTGCTTTATGTTTGATAAATCAATATTCACATCTAAAATTTTGTGTTTACTTTTATTCTGTGTTTCTGTTTATCAATCATCGTTGAACCTTAACATTAATCGATCCTCGTCGGCATTTATCCCATGAAAGGAGAATTTTTGATTATTCTCTTATTCAGTTAACGTAAAATATGGCCCACAAAAAAGTAAGTAATAATTTTTGTTTCTAGTTCATTGTTGTTTCATTTTTCTTTTCTAAATCTATCTCGAGGCTTTGCATAACATGAATCTTTTATTCGATTTCAATAAATACGTTAAACTATAGGTAGGTACTTTTATATATCATTTCACTGAAAAAATTACTATTACTATTCTATAATTACCACAAGTAGCATACTCAAAGAATACTTCTTATGTACAGTTGAATTCATGGTAACGTATTTCGGAATTAAAAAAAATAATTTCCTGTTTGTTACAATAAACTTCTTAAAATAGCGCTTAAGAAAAATAACAAAAATAAAGTGTACTTCCTGTGTATGTGATTAAAAGTTAATTTTGAGTTTATACTTAATATTGAAGTCTACATTTCAATTGATATACATTTTTATTTATATTTTACAAATTGAAAATATTCCAGGAATATGTGAGTTTCCTATTGGAGAGACCAGAAAAGGGACGTAATAAAAAACGTAAATAATTCATTAGTAAATTTCTAATATTGTAGAAATTGAATTGATTCAAAATTAAAAACTTTAGTCCCTTTGAGAAATTAATATATTAGAAAAATTAACCAATTTATGTATAAAAAAACTTTAGGAACATAATAACTATGCTAATTATTTGTCTTATTAATCAACTGGAACATTTCTGCTGTTTCTGCAAAGATATGTACTTTCTCCCAATTTAATACTCAAATATAGGTCTTATCATTTTCAAGGATCTAAGCTATCTTTACATTTCCTTTTATCTACATAACTTTATCACACTTAATAACTGTATCCACTTGTTCCTGATTATTTAATTAACAAAATTAGTTTTCCTTGTTTCCTTTCTGTGAGTAGTTAACTTACTATTAATTTGTGTTTGTGTCCTTAACTTCCTTGCATCTCTAACAATTTAAATGTTGATAACCAAAATTAAAAACTTTCGATATATTTGCAATAACAAATTATCAAAAGTGAAAACCATAACATACAGAAAACGTGGACCCCGAAATTATCTTTATCAGAATGCATATTCAATGGATGTAAGTAGCTCGACAGCATAATATAAATCTAAATGAAAATGTATTTTTTTGGAATTGAACATCTGCACTATCTATTGGAAATTAAGCTGTCTGTCAATGAATGTATTTATTTTTAAGCAGTGCACATCAAATAATTGTTTTGTTTCAGAAAATTGAGGAAGAAATGGTAGTCAAAGAGAAGAAAGGATATTCTTCCAGGTTTTTGGTAATATTACTCTTGTTAGTTGGTGGTTTAGTGTACTACGATATTAAGCAACATGGGAGTTGGAATGGTAATTATACAATCTTTCTTTATATTAGGTATTAGTTTGGATCAGTAATTGAGTATTTTCATCTAAGTACTTATTTTTAAGTTGTTGTTATGCTAATGGTTGTAGTGATTCAAGCTAACTTTGTAATAAATATTGTTTAATTATCGATTTGTATAAATTTCTATTTATGAAAGGTCAGTAAATTTTAAAATTAAATCAACTATAATGTGGATTTAGTAATAATCACCAAAGTATATAGCAGAAAAAACGTATTCCTATTTATTTGTTAATGATGATAACATTTGTTTTTGATAACAATATTTATTTAAGCAAACATTAATCTTTATTGTTAAACCAGCTTATATTAAAAAACAATCACATACAAAATAAGGAATGTAAGGAGAGTCTGACTACTTCCTTATTATCCTGACATGTTTAATTGTTATTATTATCTGAATCTATATTACTACTAATATTCATAAAACTTGAAAACATCAATCTGCAAACTATTAGTGTGTAATTGAAGCATTAATTTTATATTTACATATCTTTTTCATTGTAGAAAGTTTCACAAATAAAAAACTAAAAGAATATAAAGTCTGTGAATATACTCACTTGGCAATTGATAAAGTAAAAGGTGGATTGCATTGGACAAGTGAAAAGATTGAAGAGCAATTCCCAAATTTGCAACAAACAGTCATCACATATTCTGAACCGTATGTAGAATTGGGCATCAATGTGGGAAAGCTTTGTCGTAATTCCTTTTATGACGTAAAAGAGTATGTTACAGAAAAGTATCCTGTAGTAGTTGAATCGGTAAGTGCTTAATTGCCTCATTGTATATTACTTTTTCGAATTCTAATTGCATTTTTTATTTATGTTATTAAATAGTGGTTAATAACATAATGTATTTATGTAGGTATATTAGACTGTTTCAAAAAAATTGATTATTTTTCTTCAAATATACTGAAAATATTGTTGGACATGATGAAAATAAAATACTGTAAAACTTTGAACTCTTCATATTTATATTAAGGGGTACCACATTGATAATTTATATTTTACATTTAAATGACATGGAAACAAAATTGTCTTGTGCTTTGGAATTTTATAACTCACATAGGGAGGAATACTTTGGAATGACAAGATATATTCTTGTGGAAGATTTGACGCTCTACAAAAAGGGCAACTATATTTTTTTGATATATTTACTCTTTTCAACGTTATTTAAGGTTAAAGTTAAATTAGTGGTAAATTTTATCATTTTTTCAACTTTTCGACGCTACAATCAAGTTAATAAACATTTTAAGGGATATTTTTTGTAGATCGGTTTATTGGCTAAAACTTTTATTTATCAATTTTTTTCATATCTTTTATGGGTCATACTCATAGGTTATTCATATCAATCTGCATTAATAAGTCAATACAGCGAGAAATTTCTTGATTGTAATAAAAATCTTCCAGTACAATTTGAATTGATAAAAATCTAATTAATTATAAACAGTTGATTTATGATTAAATTTTCGAATAGCTTATGAGCCTAAAAAATTTTTTATAAAAATAAATTATTGTCATACCAAAAATATCTCAGGATTTTTTCATAAACTTGATTGTAGTGTCGAAAAATTGAAAAAGTGTCAAAATTAATTTGTAATTCAACTTTAACCTTGAATAACTTTGAAAAGGTAAGAAATATAAAAAAACTATAGGTGTGTTTTTTGTAGAGCATCAAATTTCCTACAGGAATACATTTCAGTTATTTAGCAGTATTGCTAGAGGACATTCAGATTGCTCGCTGTTGCACAGATTCTAGCATGTTACGATCTCCAACCAATTCTTGGCTCCAGACTTGCCCTTCATATTCAAAGATTGATCTAACACAAGCTCTGTAGAGGTTGGTAAATGTTTTAGGTGACGTTTTCGAAAATATTTTCTTTTGATATATGAGGGGACCATGTTGAATAATTGGTTACGGTAACTCCATAAAAATTGTGGTATTCAACTTTGACCAATTGCTCATCATTTAACTCTAAATTGGGTTATTTGGCGACGCCAAACTGTTGAATCGTCCTGCATATTTCAAATTGTAGCCCTTATCGGTTTTTTATATGTATGAAAAAATGTTTAAATATTTTCTGTACTGATTCAATTTTGATTTGTTTTTATTGAGAACTAAACCATAATCTAAAATTTTTTTCACCAACTGTCAGTTGAAAAATTCTGTTTTCAACATTGGTAACCAAATTTGACTCCATTCTGCTGAAATATTAGCCACACACATTTAGTTGTATTAAGACACTTCCCTTAAATGTTCATCTTCAACTATTGGGTTTTCTTGATTATATTTGCTAAATCCCATTTTTCCTATTCCCAAACATATTAGCAAATAGATAGATATTTACGTTTGGCGATATTCGATCAAATTGGCCAAAAATTAAGACTTAATCACGTGCTTGTAGTATTAAAAAGGTGAAAAAACAAAAAATAAGAACTTGAAAAAAATTTTATTTCCAAATATAAATTGTGGTGACATCAGGAGTAATATATTTGATTTTTATACTTTTTCATTTGACTTACCGATAATTTTTTAAAGGAATTTAAATTCCATGTCCAGCTTTGGACGTCATAAAAGTGGCGCAACTTTTTTAAGAATCTGTCTGCCTTGACTGTAGATAATTTTTCCACCAAAAGCAGCATGGCTTTAGATCAAATAAAACACACAACACTCCCAGACAAACTAGCTAAACGTCTTAAAATATTCAAAAATCAAAAATAAAATGGCTGTCGGCAAGAAACTTCGTTTGTAACGCCAATGACATGAAACGGTCGTTTCGATTCGACATAGATAAACAAGACCGATTTTGGTTTCTGCGCAAGACAATTGGCAAACTTCACGTGTCTTTTTCTTATATGAAACGTAGTCTACCTGACTTATCGATCTCCCTATCTTTAATGTACTTTTTGTGTTCATATTAGTACAAAAATTGAATTGATTACGAATTTATGATAAATATACAATGGTATTGTTAAGTTTTTGAAAGCTATGTTACTTGAACTATGTTGGAATAGTATAAAAGATAACCGTTATTTTTTTTCACCATCTTACCGGCAAACCAATCATATGAACACGAAAAATAAGGCGGAAAGTAGGTATTGTTTAACAGCCCAAGGGCGGAAAATTCATTCAATCTGTCACTTGATGACTTTGACGTTTCATGTGAATTTTTTAATGAAACGTCAGTGTATGTCAAGTTATTTTTTCGAAAATTGGAGTAGACACACTATTAATTAGTTGAATATTTATTTTAGGTTGAAGCCTATTTACCTGGGCTAAAAGAAAACTCTCAAAAGGTGGTAAGTGATGCCTACGTAGCATCTATTTTTTATTATAATAGAGGAGTGGACTATCTGAAAAATGAAGTGTTTGTGTAAGTATCATACATTTTGCTTAACGATTCATTTGAATATTACTTCAATAATTTTTTTTTGAATTGTAGAATATTTTGTAGTAATGTATAACAGCAAATTTTTTTACTGTGTGTTAGGGCAATGGGTATTTTCTCAGCATTACAATTGGAAATATTTTGCCACGTCTAGAATTTTAATGTTGCTTTAAAATAATTTAATAGTTTGTCACTTGACATGTCATAGTGTCATTTGCCACCAGTTTCAATAATTTTTAGAACTTCCACCATTGACAGCCAGTTGAATGTATAAAGGAATGAATTGTTTTTGCTGACATCCTATATAGTTTAATTATTTGAATAAAAGCTATTGTTTATGAACTGATTAAACTTGTGTATTTCAGGGGTCAACTGTCGCCCGAAAACATGCAAAGAGTTGTAATAGAAGCCTTCAATTCGACACAACAAAAAGCAACTGAATATTATCACTGGATTTATAAAAAAGTCCAGACGAGCATCAAATGAAATTAAATCGTTGATTAATTAGGTTTTCCAATTAATTTCAACAAAAAAATAAACCCATACTACCACATTCAATTCTTCAGTTCAATACAAAAAATAATCGTGTATGTTCATTGCATACAAGATTTATTTCGATGTTTGACAGTTTATTTTTATCGAAAATTGGTTGGTAATAGATTGCGTTTAATAATATAGGAGTATTAAAATTTAATGTATGCTGAATACTTATTTGCGCACCAAAGGCGAAAAACTGTATTATAGTCGAGTCTGCAAATTGCAGTCATGCCAGACAATAGATAGTTCTTCGCCGAGGTGCATATTACATTTTTTCGTAGATATTTCCAAAAAATTACTAGTTTCCGTAAAAACAATCTACTATTTTTGAAGGCTATTATTTATTGTCCGCTGTGCAAAAGATAACTTTCATCTATCATTGTCCATGCTTGATTATTGTAAAATCTAATATTCACACCTATTCAAACGTAAAATATAGATGATTTCGTAAATAATTAATTTGACAACAGCAAATGACAGTTATTGTCACAGCCATTCTCGCACCGTGCCGTATCATATTAACCACAGCGGACGAAAAGAACTTGACGTAAAATGTCATTTTATGTAGAGATCGACGAAAATATCTGTTCAATGGGCCAAACTAATATATTTGAATTTTTTTTTGTAATATAATATGTACAAGTAGTTGCGCTAGAAACGGTGTTAGTTTATTTGAACTATGTCGACAACAAGCAAAAAAATGAAGTGACGTTGTTTATTCCTTTATCCATCTATATTTTTGGGTAATATAAATGGAATAAAGAGAATTCGTAATACAAGGTAGTTCTTGCAACAATATAATTTGTATTGGTAACAATTATTAAGAAATGTTGTCTTTACAAATACATCGCGGTCTCCCTAGAGCTCAATATCTATTTCACTAGAAGTAATCACCCGCATAGTGAGTCTTTTTCATGACAGAACCTGTAAAAACTCATTCAATACTGTTCTATTATTGCTCCTTAATCACATGGGATTTCTACTATTAGCAGATACTAAAAACGAGTTTAATCTATCGTTCATTGATAGTAGAGAATGTAGTTGCAGCCATTTTATTTAAAGAGTCTTTGTATACTTGTTTTTTTTGGCATTGATAGCACACCATCTCATATTCTGAGATAACCCTCTGAAAAGTTTACTTCAGAAATATATCTTGTTAAACTGTGAGTTTACCATGTTGTTACGTTTAGCTAACCAGAACATACATAAATAGTTCATTATTAAGTTAACTGTATTTTATTGATTAGTTCATTATTACTTTTCGAATTAGGTTATAACCAAATTTCAAGACACTAATTTACGTTTTAAAAAAAACAGTAAATTGTTGCTTCCCCAATTCCTGTCATGTTTGAACAAGTAGTTACTATTTCCACCTCAGTACTGCACTTACGCATCATGCATATTCAATATAAAATAATTTTTTTAGTTATCTTTCTCGGATTGAAGAATGTTCAGTATACGATAGGTTTGTTCCAGTTGGCATGTATGAACTGTTCTTTAGTCGTATGATAATGGTTTATGACAGGCAGTAGACAATTATTTGTGAGATCAATGCCAAAAAATTGACTATAATCGAGATACATCACAAGTTTTCTTATAATCTAGTTTTGTCAATTGACACCTGTGGTAATTCGGCGTCGGCTTCTCTTCATCTATTTTAGACCAATGGCCTTTTTCTTACGGGAAATTTGAACAAATTAACCTATTTTTGATTCTTTTTGTGAAAAAAACATTTATTGGATATTAACCGTGAACCTTTGAAATTCTCCTGCTTTTTTATTGTATTATTTTTAAACTATATTCTGTCTTTTATATACAAGTATTTTTTTCTTATGTGATTTTATTGATTAGTATCTAAAGTTATATAATTGATATTCACATTCTAATATTCGAATTAATTCCAGGAAATTCAAAGTTTACCATTTATTATTCAGTAAACTTAGTCATCATGTAAAATGTAGTTTACTGCCTTTTTTAGTCTACCATGCTCAGATGTCGGTTTCTCATCTCTTACCACCTTTTTCAGTACTTCAAAAAACTATTATCACCAATTGATTGAAAACTAGGACAACTAAAACATTCCTGAACAATTGCAGATCTAATAAAACCGTTTTCGTTTCTCAGCAATTTATTACCCAATCCACGGATAACAAATTATTATAAAACTGTTAATCTATTCAACCCATTTTAGTTGAAAAAATAATAATTTGAACTTTTAAAATACCTTCCATTGTTAAGTTTTATACATGGATAGAACTTTCTTTGGTGGTTGTATTATTACATTAGGAAACGGATGTAATTGTTAGCACTGATTAATTTAATGGTTTGTAATTTTTATCAATCTTTTTTATATATTGTCATGATTTACTTTGTTAATATATAATTTATTACCAAAATTTTGTTTAATTTCTTGCCATTTCATTACCTTCGATGCATTCATGTTATATTCGAACATTAGGAATGCTGATTGAGTGATTGCTTTTGGAAAATGTTTTAACCCTTTCCGTCCTACAGTGCTCAGGACCTCTATTGAATTTTTCAATTTACCGCGCAACGCCTTCTTTTCTGATCTGGTTTGTAGACAAGCAAATGATCGGTTTTATCAAATATAATACCATCACCAACTCTGTTTCCTTGGCTACTGCTCAATGAAGATGTTAGTTTTCCAGCTCCTTTTGAAACTGTACCGTATTTTGACAGGTAAGTATTTACTATTTCTCGCCTAAACTGAAGTTGAGTGACAGTCTTTCCAGATTTTTTATATCAGACCCAGGCATTTCGAATAGAGACGTCAATTAGCCACGAAAATATAGGCCACCACCATTTTTTGGAACGAATACCTATGCGATACCTTCCCACATTTTCGTGCATCAAATCGGTTCCTCCCATTGATTCATTGTATTTTTCAATCAGATTTGGTCGTGGAACTGTTATGACTTTCTTTTCCTTTTGCAAGTATCTTCTTACTTGGGATATTGGCTCAACTCCATGCATGACATGTGGAGGCCACAGTGACAGTATTATTATCTACCATCTGACATATACCATTCCTGTAAACTCTAATCCCATAATGTTTGACCCCAAATCTTAACAGAACAAAAATACGTTCTGAAATAATGTATTTATCAAAAGACACACATATCTATATTATTTATATTCACACATAATAACTTATTGTAAAAAAACGGTAATAGGAACACCTAGCGTTGCATATATGTAACACACAACTTTTAGGTAAGCGATAACAAAATACAAAACAGTTTTCCTAAATCTAACCTAAGAGGGTTCACTCTCTTATTAATCAGCTGTTTTTTATCTGCTTTTAAAACGCACATGAACAAAATATTCCAGCAACTGATGTTTAGAATATACAGTATGCGACAACTCTTTCGAGTCCATTCCATTTACACAAGTACGACAAGGAAAATATGAGAAAAACTGCTTGAAAGAGAGAGAAGAATAATTGTGGGCGTATCTAGTTCATCCGAGGCTGGAAGAATGACGAGAGCTGAATGGATGAACCATATAATCATGGAGACTATAATTTAGGTGTAGGTATCGATTTCTGTGATCATTAGCACCAGAATTTGAAGAACAAAGGCTAATCGTTTACGATTACAATACTTACATTTTATTGAAGAGGTTGGTTGATTTTAAGTATTTTAATACATTTTGAATTTTGCTGGCGTTCGTAAAATTGTCTGCGAGAATATCAGATATGTTAAAAATCTGCCGCATATTTCCATATCCTGGACATTCACATATAATATGCGACACTGCGGTTAATTCCCCACAATGAAGACATATCGGGGGGTCTTGTCCTAGGAGAAACGCGTGCGTTAACGCTGTATGCCCGGATCTTAATCTGTGAATCTTCACTCTGTCAGCCCTGGGCAGTGCTTCTGGAGGTCGCCAAGGCCCACCAGAGGGTTTCATTTTATTGACTTAAGGCTGTTGTTCACTAGATTCCTTTCTTGATGCCACATTCTTTTCAATAGAGATTTATATTGCCCTTTTATGTCATCTGCCCTCAAAACTGTAATGTCGACTCTTTTTCTCAGCAGCATCACGAGCTGCTGTATCCGCGTTTTCATTGCCCTTTATTCGACATGGCTTGGTGCCCAAATAAATTCAACATATTTACCAATATTGTGGAGGTGATGTATGGAAAATAATATTATCTTGACCAGTGGATCATCTGAAAATGGGTTTGAAATTGATTCAAGGACACTGAGAGAGTCACAGACGATCATGGTTTCTTGATTTTGTCTTGCCATACTGCAAAACTGGAGTGCCTGCCAAATATCATAAAGTTCAGCTGTAAATATGGATGCGTAAGGTGACAGGGACCAAGAGAACGTTTGATTACCAACGGATATAGCACTGCCTGTACCGGTTGATGTTTTAGATCCGTCATCTGTGTATAAAATTGATGACCATGGAAACTCGTGAGAGATTTCCAAAAATCGCTGTCGATACACTAATGGGGCAGTGCAACTCTTAGGAAAGACAGTCAGATCTAAGCATATAGAAATTTTAGGCAGCTGCCATGGAGGAACTTCGAAGTTATTTAATGAGAGAAAAGTCAAGTTATGCAATTCCAGGGGTGGTGGAGTTTCACGTGCTCTGATTCCCACTGGTCTTGTAATAGTTGGTCTACCAGCATATCCGCCGTGCTATTCTAACAAAATCGAAAGATTTCGATGGTTGGGTTGTGCTCGTATTCTGGAGATGTAATTTCTGGCAATGTAACCGTAAAGTTGGGAATCCTGTCTCACTACAAATACTCAGTGGGTGTTGTACGAAAAGCACCCATCGAGTATCTCATACCTGCATGATGTATGGGATCCAATAAACTTAGCGTTGATTTCCGTACCGATGAATAAACTAGTGACCCGTAGTCTATCTTAGCGAGTACAGGAGTCCAGTAAACATTTAATAAGGTGTCTGCATCAGCTCCCCAGCTAGTATTGGCAAGGCATTTTATTATATTCAACGACTGTTTACACCGCACTACCAAATTTTCTACATGTTTGCGCCAAGTTAGTTTTGAATCAAAAATGATTCCGAGGAATTTAATAGATTCTTTGCATTCAATTAATGTATAACTTAGTATCATAGTGAGGCCTACGTAGTCTGCAGAAGTGAACACAGTTCGATTTTTCTCCAGAAAACTTATATCCCACTACTCTAGCATTTTGGACAATCTGGTCTATTGATCGATGTAGCTTCGTCTAACTTCGATTACTCCTGGGTCTCGCAGGTTCTCTGTTATTTCCTCGATAGTACTATTTAGTAAATCTCGATGATATATTACTCCTCTAGCAACATTCATTGTTTTGTGAGCGATCACTTCAACTTCATGGTCTCCCATTCTTTCAATTTTCATGCAGACCTTCTCTTATCTTCACATTTCTAACCTCACCTATCGAACCATACAAACATTTTTCAATTACAAACGGACTAATTTTGGAGAAATCTGCATCATTTTTCTTCACGACCAGGAACCGGGGAGCAGCCATCTTCTCCTGAGTCGAGCCAACATCCTGTGGGTGCGGAAACCACTGGTTTTTTTTTGAGTTAATTGGATTTATTTTGATCCCACGAGTAGGGAAGTCGAAAAGGTCAACCGTGGCAGTGCTCCCTTACCACGGCAAGAAGACTTAATTTCAACCGGAGGGCCCCAAATATCCGGAGGCGGCGTTCGAGGTTCCATAAGTGAAACCATTCATCCCCTCGGCATGCTCCACACCTTGGGATTCCAGATTTCTGACAGGTTTACTCCTGTTTGACGAGTGACAAAGGAATAAGGAAACGTCAGCGGTCAGCTGGACTGGGGTCTCGTGGGTTCGTCAGACCCTTAGTATGCCAGCATCCCGGTGGGCATTGCCCACCACGATACCGGCATACCCCCCTTCGGGGTTGATAATAGTTATTCATGTATTAAGAGCGAAAAGTGATACATTATTGCTCGAGAGTAATGGTAATTGCTCGAAAGCAATGTCACGTTTTTGCTCGTAATACATACAACATTTTTTCTGCAATCACTTGATTGTAACTATTAAAAACAAATATACCTAATGATGGGAAACTATCAATTCTTGGGCATCCACCACTATCGGGGGCCAACACCCTTTGCGTTGGCCAACAAGGAGACCTTCGATAGCTCGGGAAAGCAATAAAATTACTTGGTTCGTCACATACTTTATTTACACCAACAATATCCATCCAGCAAACACTGGGCTATTTTACATCGTTTTCTAACACAACACTCATGCACTAACCTTTTTGCCGCCAATTTCTACTACCGGCACACTGAGACTTTTCACTAACAGTTTCTTCATAATAATATTACTAATCGGAGACACTGATTACTAGGGTGACTTTAAAAATCTAGAGCTCCTAATTTTCCCTTCATGGGTAGAGCAAGTAATTATTTTACACTTGATTTATAGTTTTTAAGAGGAGAGAGTAATTGCCACGAGGCACCATGTTTGATGGACATGAACGAGAGAGATAGGGAGATTTTCTGCATATGCCGCGAGTTTGGCATAGTGCGTGTCCATCTAGTTCAGTACGTCAGCAACGAGTAGATTCCTCCCTAACAGGAGGTTAGTACGTGGGCGCTACCGCCACGGTCTCACAGGTGGAGCCACGAGTACTGGATCTGATTTTATTATATCATGATTTTCCCTTGAGGCAACCCTGTTGGGAATTGGACCCAGGCCTTTAGGTTCAAATCCCAACATACTCCCCGCCGGAGATCACAAGATAGAAATACCAACATAGAGGAGCGTAATAAGGAAAGGGTAATCCAGAGTGTTAGAGCAATGGTTCAACTTAAAATAAATGCAATTCATATATAGAATGATAACAATAACATATAAGGACTATAATCATATACAAATATAACAAAAAGAACATTGAGAAACTGACTATCAAAGTTGGGTGGGGTATACATTGTCATCATGAGCCGGAAGAGGAATCAGTTCAACAATGGACCTAGAATAGATTCCTGTTGAAGTTCTGACTTGGACAGCCTTTACTTTTCCATCAGGACCAGACAACAACCTTGTAATACGGGCCAATGGCCATTTTAAAGGAAAAGTTTCCTCATCTTTGACGAGGACCATGTCGTCAACGTTTAAATTTGGACGAGGGATAAGCCATTTAGGCCGATTCAAATAGTCTTTGGACCATCGTTTTCAAAAACACTGTTGGATTCTGGTACACTGTTGCCAAAATTTCAACCTGTTTTCTGGGATGTGAACACAGTATTGGTCAGGAAGAGCTATAGTGTATCTAATGTCAATGTGATGACCTTGAATTGTATTACATATTTTATGCAGGTTAATTTTAATCCACTATATTAATTTGAATTACATTTGAAAAGCATTATTTCTTAATATTCGAATTTATAAAAGAATTTTATGCACGCCATTTGGCGGCTTTTCCTTCAAAGGGATTAAAAATATGGGTCATCACATTAACAATAGTTACACTAAACTAAAGGCGCTTCTATCAAGAAATGACCAGGAGTCAATGGCTGAAGGTCATGAGGGTCTGCTGATAATGGGAAAAGTGGTCTCGAATAAAATGGGTGAATTAGGAGTATTAAGGAGAGCATAGAGTTCTCTGAGTTGGTTGTGTGCCCCAACGAAGTTGGTGACATTTTCACTAAAAATAGTACTTGGAACTTCCCTGCGACTAACGAAACGCTTTAAACATGCAATAAACGCTTCCGCTGAGAGGTCTGACACCAGCTCGAGGTGAACTGCCTTAGTTCCAAGGCAAACGAAAAGGGCCATGTAACATTTTGTTACTGGGGCTTTTTTAAGAGTGGACGATTTAATAAGGAATGATCCTCCGAAGTCCACCCCTACGTGCAAAAATGGTCTTGAGGGAGTGACCCGCTCTGGGGGTAAATCTGCCATCATTTATTGGGATGTAACTGCCAAGTCTGGTACAAAGAACACACTTGTGAATAATTCGCTTCACCTCGCGGAGTCCGTTAAGTGGCCAGAATTTAGTGCGCACATTTTGAGGACCGCTATGGCCAAGACGTATATGTTCGTGCCTCAGTAACAATGTAACAAACTGAGACTTGGATGGCAATAAAACAGGATGCTGTTGGTCAATAGGTACATCAGCATGGGAAAGCCGACCACCTACTCGAATAACGGAATCTTGGTCTAGGAAAACATTTGAGGACAAAAGATGCTTGTCTTGAGGGGGTTTGTTGCTTTTGAGAGGTGCAAACCTGAGTGGCTGAGAGAGAGGTGGTGTTTGCCACCGAACCTTGAGCACGAGAGGATCTAGAGAATCTATTTTGTGGTTGTGACCTTAGAGAACCACCTCCAGGAGAACTGACTGGAGTAGCAGAATCCAAATGAGAGTGTGACCTTAGAGAATCACTTCGTTGAGAGAGATTGTGACCTTGGAGTCACCACGTTGAGAGTGCGAAGGGGTTGAAGACATTCTATGCGTTGGAGAGGATAATGAGTTTACTGCTACATTGCGTGGGGTAGACAAGTGCAATAGTGAGTGATGTTTTCCATTACAAATATCCCACACTCTGGATGACCCACACCCATTTAAAGAATGCTTTGTACCTAAACAATTGTAACAAAGTTTGTTGAGTTTGACAAAATTCAATCTGTCTGAGACAGACATATGAACAAATCTTTGACATGAATAAATGCGATGATTGGTATCATTGCAATAAGTACATTGCATAGCCATATGTGTTGAACCTTGATTCACAGCATGTTGATTATTACTATTGGAGGAAGATTCATTCATTTTATGAGATTCATTATTTGGATTGGAGTAATGTCACCCTTGTTTTATTTGAATTGAAATTATTTTTAAAATGTACCCTATTCTCCACTAAACTTCCAGAACTAGAGATCTATCAAATTATTTGACTTAATTTGCTCTTCGAAAGCTTTTTTAGTGGCGAAATCCAGTTTACTTTCCAAAATGTATGAAATCAAATGATCAAACAATTGTTCTTTGGAAAAATTCAAAGTCAATAGTGAGTCCAAAGCTGCTTTACTATTAGCGGTGAACTGTCTCAGTATGTCAGCATTACATATTTGAATGGCACTTATATCCAAAATCTGTTTAAAATAAGAGTTGACCAACTGCTTATTACTATAACGTTTGTGCAACACATCTAGTGCAATAGAGAAATTTTGCTCGGTAACAGCAATATTATTAATCAATCTGAGAGGCTCACCTCTAAGATGAGCTTTGAGGTAGAATTTCTCAGTATTAGACTGTAAATTAGTATTATTTATAATAAGAGCTGTGAATAGATAAAAAAATGACTGATATTTAGTAGGAATTCCTGTAAATATTTTAATATTCATGTTGGGCAGTTGTATTTGATATTGTGTTACTAGTTGAGTGTTCCCTAATTTATTGAGGCTAGATAAATGATTTTGAAATTGGGAAAGCACAGCAAAGTAATTGTCGTCTACAACATCTTGATCCTCTGTATCTGGAGGGTTCAAAGTCAATGTATCTAACTCATCCTGAACTTCACTATATGAAATGAGTAGTTAATGAGTTTATTTTAAATTCTAACTTAGCTTTATCTGCAATATTATCTTTATTGTTTGTATACCAGTTCACAATCCGTGTAATCTGGGCCTTATTAGTGGTTCGAGTTTTAATTAAGTCTGCCATGTTCATTAAATCTGAGAAATTCTTCCACAAAATAGAAACTGCCCTAAAAATATATATCAACTAATTTGATCAAGATATATGAGGGAATGTGCATTTATTGATACAAAAATTATTATTTTTAGTAATTTAGAGATTATAAGGTCATTCAAGTAATAAAACAACTACACTGCACAGAGCTATTTCCTTGTAAAAAACAATAACAAACAAGAAACAATGTTATACAAAGATATACAGTTAAAAAAGGGTAAAATAAAACACAGAATAAGTTTATTCCTCCTGGCAACAAGGCTCAACCTGAAACAAATAAACAACAAAATCCAAAAGAAAAATAGCTCTGTGACTCAAAATACACATTCATGGACTTGACAGTGTTTTTATATGAAAGAGAATGTAAATTCAAGTATTTATTCTTCAAATAACACCAAGCACATGTTCAATACCTGTTTTCCTATGCTGAAATATTTACACAATTGTCTATTATTCTGTTCCTCCATCTGGACCAATTATGATGGGAAACTACCAATTCTTGGGCATCCACCACTATCGGGGGCCAACACCCTTTGCGTTGGCCAACAAGGAGACCTTCGATGGCTCGGGAAAGCAATAAAATTACTTGGTTCATCACATACTTTATTTACACCAACAATATCCATCCAGCAAACACTGGGCTATTTTACATCGTTTTCTAACACAACACCCATGCACTAACCTTTTTGCCGCCAATTTCTACTACTGGCACACTGAGACTTTTCACTAACAGTTTCTTCATAATAATATTACTAATCGGAGACACTAATAACTAGGGTGACTTCAAACATCTAGAGCTCCTCATTTTCCCTTCATGGGTAGAGCAAGTAATTATTTTACACTTGATTTATAGTTTTAAATAGGAGAGAGTAATTGCCACGAGGCATCATGTTTGATGGACATGAACGAGAGAGGATGGAGAGAGGGAGATTTTCTGCATATGCCGCGAATTTGGCATAGTGCGTGTCTGCCATCTAGTTCAGTACGTCAGCAACAAGTACAGATAACAGGAGGTTAGTACGAGGGCGCTACCGCCACGGTCTCATAGGTGGAGCCACGAGTACAGGATCTGATTTTATTATATTATGATATTCCCTTGAGGCAACAGTCCAGGCCTGCCACATCTACGGAATTTTCCGTAGATCTACGGAATTCAGAGGGTGTCTACGGAATCTCCGAAAAGTCTCTAAAATCTACGGAATTTCAATAACAATGATAATAATTACTACGTACTATTGTACTGTTTGCTCTGAGTAACTTATTTCTCAAGATATTACCCACTAACAAAATATTTAGGTACTACGTAAAAGAAGAGATTTGGCTACCCATTTTCCTACAGTAATAAGTGAAAATGACTTAAATGATTTAGACAGGGAATGGAAAAAATTGCCTAATATAGGTACAAGAGGGTGAACTAAATTTCTCTGACAGTTTTGAAAACTGGAAATCATCGATAGAATGGGATGTGCAAACACTGATCTGTGTACCAGACTTTCTGGATAAAACC
>CAJUYH010007243.1:0-11850 GCA_910591685.1 Galerucella tenella | reverse complement strand
GCTGCCAGTCCACCCACTGTCCTGTACGCCTGCACCACCCTGTTGCCTGTTGCCCACCTTCAAACGTGCCCCTGGGCGCCACGAAGTTGTTTCATTATCTTGTAACGTTTTTATTTTCTTAGTTTTTTTCCCGTTAAATAAATTAATTATTTACGAATAATTTCTAACTTAGTACGGACCTGGCGTAATATTTCTCCTTGGAAGGTTGGGAAAAATGTTTCTTATACGGTAATTCCGATAGCCAATAAAAATTAATAAAAGTATTCCGACAAAGGATTATGGTCCCATACGCTATAAACCTAATTTTCGGTTATCAAAAGTAGTTTATATCGGCTATAGATATTTTATAAATCTTACAATAGGTTTTCCCGAGAGTCTCGTTAAGCGTCTTAACTTAATAAGAGTTATGACAGCAATATATTTTTGTGGGTATTTCCGAGGATTACTTATTCTTGAAATATTATTTGTTCTAAAGGTTAGAAAGGACAGTCTGCGTTGAGTCGGCGATAAGTGATCAGAAAGTGAAGTCTACGTTAAGTGATGAGGAAGATTTGTTGAACTAAAAAAAGATTTGTTGATTTCTGTTTATTACTTTACTTCACTCGTATACATTAAACTACTTATTACTGACACTAAGATTAATAGTCATTGAATATCAATAGTAATTGTAATTGTAATAATTAGAATGAATTAGAATGAATGTTAAAACACTATCGTTAACATATTTATACGACGAGTCAAGTTCATCATTAGTAAATATAAATAATACTGTTTATGTCTGTTTCACGCTCTGAACTTGACTTCGTACGTGCAACCTTCCTATTTCTTATCTATATAACGATTCATGATTTATTGGAATTAGCTTCAAGGGAATTTATTATTTATATTGTTGAAACTTATTGTTTTGACCAAAAGGCATCACACGTAGACTTTAAATGAGTAATTTGAGTCGAAACTTTGAAGATAATTCAGGTCGGTTTAAAAACAACGCTTGGACAGCAATTTATCAACTACTACAGCTTCCCCATTCACCGCCAAAGCCAGATCTAGCACCAAGTGAGAAAAAAAAATTAAATTTAAAGTTGATAATTTTTTTACAGACAAACTACCTTCACGAAGAGACTCGATTTCGAGCACGGAGTCCGAACAGGAGTTTCGGAAAAGGTTTCAAGCAGTTACACATCGAATGGTTCATCGAAAATCTTGTTTGGAAATGTACAAAAGACAAACGAAAAAAACTTTTGGTGAGTTAAAGAAAACATTAAGCTACGATTACGTAATCTGTAAATTAGGGAGGGTAAATGTAGGCTCACAGCACTTAGGCCACATGTGACCCATTGTACATCCTCCCGAGGAGTTTTCCTCTTGAATCATCGTCCATTCTGTCTTTCCCAAGAAGGTGGACAGGTCACTAGGAGACACACTCTCTTATCGACGATAACTCCGGACACTTCAGTTTCATCTTCCTGTTCATACATCCTGCATGGAGATGTGTCCACTAGCCCCATAGTATGGAGGTGTTTTCTTAAGCCTCGCGTCCACTATCAATTAAATTTGCCTAGAGTACTCTCACAAGTCACTTGCAATACGTGTAAAATCACCTTCTATTCAAGGGGAGCTGCGCAAACGCATGGCTCCCCCACCCCCCATTACGCCATCCTGGCCACTGGCCTTCCGCTCCAGAACCGGCTTAGAGTATCTACTGCAGCGCTAGAGGAAGTTTGCTGAGTTTACTCTCGGGCCAAGTACTTGCCGACTTGTTAGAGCTTGTAGTGTACACGGCTAATCTAAGCAAATTAGTTTGCACTTTATTATTTCGAGACTGTTTCCAGGGCCTATTTTTCATCTGGTCGGGCCCTAAGGCCCAAGAAAAAATTCGGGCCCTCTTTTCCAATAAAATTCAAAAATTCTTTTTTTAGTTTGGGTTGAAAAATAAAACAATTATTTTTATTTTTATTTTTTTAATAATTTAAAAAAATCAAATAAACATTATTATATTCAACAAAATAAATAATGGAAAAAAACAATTAATTGTAATTTTAAAAAATAAATAATTTTTTTTTACAAAACCGAGAACAAAACTTACCTAAACAAAATTTCTAATAGTAAATTAACAAAATAAAAAAAACCTTTCTTTCAGTGAACTAAAAACAAAGTAAAAACAAAATAAACAATGTAGCAAACTGCCCCACTACTAGCACAATTTTGGAAATGGGCAAAAAACGCCAATATTCTTTTTATGTTCCATCGGCATCGGCAAAAATAGAATATAATGCTTTGTCGTTTGTCAGTAATAGCGGCATAGACAAAAACGCCGCGTAAAAGTAAAAGAAAACACCGCCGCCGCCGCCCTTTGCTGTATGTGCCGCAATACTTATTTAGTTATTTTTAGATTGGGGAATCGCCGGGAATCTTTGATATAAATTTATAAATAATTTTAAAAAATGCATTAATTATATCAATCTAAAGCTTATTTTATTTAATTCTATTTTCCTTATTCATTATCAGAGGTAACTGTTTTTTTTCTCTGCTATGTAAATTTACATTTGAAATTATGAATATTTTACAACTTTTAACGGGTCCCCCAGACCACCGGGCCCAAGGCCCGGGCCTTATGGGCCTTATGGTTAAATAGGCCCCCCGACTGTTTCGAAATATTTGCAGCAAGCTGTGATATCTTGTGAACTATTTTAAAGTTTTATTTATTTTTTCGAATCTGAATTAAAATTCTGATTTTTTCACAAAAATGGATGAACGACGTGTTTGGAATAGAGAAGAAAATCTTCTGCTAATTGAAAATTTTGAACTGTACCCAGAAATATGGAATGTACATTGCAAAGATTTTAAAAATAGAGTGTTGTTATTGGAACTTTAGCTCTTTAGGTCAGGTTAGATTTGAGCGACCGGGGGTCGCGACGCAAAAGATCTGACCGTTACGTTATGTTACGTTACGTTGTGTTACGTTGCTTCGTTATGTGCCTTTCTTGCGTGCGTGTCTCTCTCACTCGTTTACGAAGCAGCGATTCATATGCTTCGGCCGGGAATCGAACCCGGGCCGCCCGCGTGGAAGGCGAGCATTGTATTTAAAGCTGGTATTCGCAGTGCTGGTGATCTACTTGAATTTGCTCGGATAAATTTTTACTATTTTTTCCATAATTTTTTTGCGCGTTTGATCTTTTTTGTTTATTTACAGCATCGGTTGTCAAAATGATATGAGGATTAAAAGGTCTAGCACATTTACTTTTCGAAATACAGGGTGTTGAAATTTTGAAAACTTGAATGTTTTAATTCGATAACTTTAAAATGGATGGATAAATTGATTTGACATTTGGCAAGTTGTTTTTAAATGTAAAAGGGCATATTTTGATAGAAATAGTAGTTTGTGCAACTAGTGTGGATATGGTGGCCATATCGCACGAGGACGAAGTTTGAGCACGACGCCGTAGGCGGAGGAGTGTTCAATCGTTCTAGTGCGATATGGACAATCCACACGAGCCGAACAGCATATTTTTTCTACGGCCCACTTAAGAAAAAATCTAGAAAATAAAAATTCCTATAAACTGTAATATAACCTCAAATTGAAAATTTAACAATTCAATTTTATGTTCCCACTAATTTTTTTGTGGTAAACGTACAGTTCTTGAATTCCCTATTTGTATAATGCTACGGTTTCCCTTTTTAAATATACGATGCTGTTATAAGTAGATGTTGCCAGTCGGACTCCCTCATGAAGGGTACCGTACCATTATCTACAATAATGAATATTCTGCTAAATATTTCAAACGTCTACCTGTTGTCGTTATTAATATCAAGCAGAATAATTAGGTATTTGAAAATAAAATTAACAATAAAAAAAACTTCTTCACGGTAAATCGAACCCGGGTCTACCGCGTGAGAGTCTGCTATGCTTACTACTCGACCACCAAAGAATATGCAAATTGTTTATCTATAACGTCAGCTGTATTAAGTACATAATTTTTGCTTAAAAGGAAGTAAAGTTCCTACCGTGTGTCCCGCGACACGTTTTACCTTTTTTAAATAATATAAACCTGTTGCTAAAAAGCGACGCTCTTCTGGTGGAATGGCTTTTTGCATTTTGGTATCTTTTTTATATGTTTTGTCTTTCACCAAATTCAGCAAAAAATCAAAATTTCACGCAGACATAGGTAAAAAAATAATTTTAACTGCTGATGATCTTCCGTTCTCAATTCAGAGAGCAGCTTTCCATGTATGCTTAACGTAGATCTTCGCTGAATCCATTTTCTGACCCAAATTTTTCTACGCTTTTTTTTATTTCCCTTTTCTTTTCTTTGTTTTTTTAACTGAATATATGTTACAAGTTACAAGACGACATTTTTCTGGAAGGAGGTTTCTTCTTCCATGCCACAAAATCTGCATCCTTCTTCCTCCACTATTTTAAGCTTTTTCAGGTGCCCATTCGGGCGAAAATGTCCCGTTAGGATCCCTGTTAAAACTCTTAGCGCAGTTTTACTTTGACTTATGCATTCATTTGATCTCAACAGGTTTTAGTCACCCAGAAGAGTATTTGATTGTATAAGCCCTACTAGATCTTTCCAATGGTCAGACCTTCTCTTTTTCTCGGCGTTACCTATTACTTCCAATATTACATTGGAGCTGATTCCGCAAAAGGGTTCGGGCCCCCAGAAAGGTATTTCAGTCCCTCTCTTTGCTAGTTTATCTGCTATTTCATTTCCTTCTATTCCAGTGTGTCCTGGAATCCATAGTAAGGTTACTATATTGTTCTCGCCTAGTTCATTGAGTTTGTCTAGGCATTCCCACACCATTTTAAAACTGATTATACAAAAGCTCAGTGCCTTAATGGCTGCTTGACTATCCGACATTATAATAATCCTTTGTCTTCTGTATCCTTTATCAATATTGAACTGGGCGCACTTTCTTACGGCTTGTATTTCCGCTTGAAGTATACTTGGGGTTTTTCCCAAACTTTCAGAGTGTTTGGTTCCCTGCCCGAACACTCCTATCCCAGCTCCATCTATTGCTTTTGAATGGCATTCTTTGCAAGTCTGGATCTCATTCCTTTATGTTGCTCAATTCCGTGACGAATTTCACTCTAGTACTAGCCCCGATATAACACGTTGTCTGTTCGACTACGTAATAAGTCGGATTCCGCTTTTCATAATCTATATTTCCGCGAGGTTAAAAATATTGTTGGTAATTTCACCGCGGCCGGCCGAATTCCGTTGTATTATTATAACATCGGCTCACGAAGCGTCCCATTCAAGATTTATAACTTGTGCGTGCTATTTTCGGACTTTCCATCGCTTTTCTTACTTTTAGATGCTTTCGAATTAAAATGCTCGGTAAGTTTGTATATTTTTAATTATTTTTCCACTACTAGCTGTGAAGTTGACAATTATTGCTTCTTTTAGCCAACTGAGAAGTTGAATTTCTTTATTAGTGGTTAATAAAGTTTTCTATTATTATTAACCTAGGTCAATAATGGACAAATTCAAATATTTTGAGAATTCAGGGATAGTAGTTCAACAAAAATTTGTGCAACATAATTTTGTATACCCAGGAGATTGTCTTTAACTAATTTGCTGCTTGAAATTAGGTACCTATCAAGATAAAATTATTTGAATAAAAATGTCATTAGTTTAAATTTCGCGCTCAACCAAAAATGACTGATGACATAACGAGTACGTTCATTGGGCGCGTTCAGCCACGCTAGCGCTAGGCAAGCGCTGAGTAAGCAATTTTTTCCAGCGAATTTATTTTACGCTAAGCAGTGCTGGGACTCTGCACACTATAGAATTCTACCGGTCGCTTTCTACAGTAGATAACTATTATTCCAGTCGACAACAGCCATAAATCTCACTCTGTTTTCTGTCGACAACTCTTCCCTTATTTTTGCTATTACCATCGATCTGTAGCTTTTATGTAAATATTTCATAGTTCTCATTGTGCCTATGCTAAATTTTTTTTGATAATTTAAATTTTCGACCTGGGTAACCCTATAATAACTTTAATGTTTCTTGTGTGAAAGCCAATTGCGACTTGTTTTGCTATCTTTATTGTATCTTTTGTGTCAAATGTCATAAATTTGAAAATATAACCTATAAAATTATAGATATCTCGTAAACGACACGTCTTCGCATGTAGAAAGCGATAACTATCAATTTTGTCGACAAGTCGTGTAGAATAGAGTCTATAGTAGAATTCTATAGTGTGCAGAGTCCCAGCACTGGTCAGCGGTTCATTATGTCAACGTCAACCCAGGAAGAAATAATAATAATACCTTATGATCTCAACGACAAACAACAATTCAAACCTTAAAATTTCTGTTGTTTAATTTCTATTAATGTTTAATCATGGCGGAGAATATCGAAACGTATAAAACTGTAGAATTTAATATTGAGGGAAAAATATTGCGTGGAAATATACCTATATACCAATTAGAGGTGGAATCAATAGGGAAGAATCTCGGAGTGGGCGACATCTACAATTAATCGTTCGAAATACTCGGAGGGTGAACAACAAACTAACCCAAATGTGTTTATATGGGTGAAGTGTGAGATTTTTATACAATTTTAAGTGATTTAGGTCGAAAGTGATATATTTTTACGTTATTTTATGAACAATAGTTGTTTCAAATAAACATCAAATCTTAAAATGCAGCGGATTGGAAGAGATAATGAGGTAAGATCACGCAAAATGTGCTCAGTTCCTCAATGTGCATCATACAGTACTTCGGATATTTCTCTACATAAATTCCCTTTGAATCCCAAGGCAGTCAAGAAATGGCAAAAAATCTTGAAGATAGGGAAGCCTATCTCAAAATACATGCTTGTTTGCAGCAAGCACTTTCTGAAAGAGGTTTTTTTTTGTGGTAAGTTCAATAATTTTACTATCAGATTCTCTTCACTTCAATTTATATTTTTTATTATTCAATATATAGTTACCTCCACAACACAGAGGGAGCATTTGAAAAATGGATCCTTTCCTAGCCAGAACCTTCCAGTGACTAAATATCAACATACAAAAAAAAATATATATGTGGAAGTGACCGACAGTAAGTGAGAACTCAAAACAATTACTTCTGGTTTATTATTTTTGCTATACCATATTTTATTCTATATTTTTTCATTTAGTCAATTAGTATTATAAATGTTTCTTTATTCGTATTCTGCATAAAATAGATTAAATGATATGAAAAACAAAATTTGTTTTTATTATTGCATAAAGTCTTCCATCTATTTATAATTATTGTGCAAAACCATACATACCTTTGCTTATATAATGAAACAATAACTTTTTTATATTATTTATTTATTTTTTATTGTGATACAATACATCTTGCATAATATGATCTAGATGCCTGAAAATAAAAACAAACAACACATAAAAGAGAACAGGTAAGTCAAATAGATGAAGCTTTTTTCTCTCCAATCGAAATGGCCGATATGCCATTTTAAAATTAAATTATACCACTTCTCCTTATTTCTTGAATCTAACACTGGTGCACCCATTTGTTCTTTTACTTGACGATATCTTCCCAAAAATGTTGCCAAAGCAGAATCCCCTACACCTGCAGGTATTGCTGATGTTCAACATATTCAAATGACTTAATTATTGTTCGTTTTCATTGTCTAAAACTTACTGTAGGCGAGAAGATTAAAGTTTTTTTTGTTCAGTTCAGCTGTTGTATTGTATTTTCTTTTTTTTAATTCCTGGGTGACTAAATGACTAAAATGGTTCTGGCCTACTGATTCTCTCTATGTCTTTTTTCCTTTCCCTATTTTTGAGCCAGAGATCAGTACAGCTTACTGGTTTTAGCATCTCATATCTGAAACATGAAAAAGAGAGGAGGTAAACAGGGATGTGTGGTTTTGAAATCATCTACCTACTTGCTTTTATTTACCTGTTAATATAAATCATTGCAGTGTCCTCCTAATCCTTCTTTACAGGAACATTGACAAATCCAGGACTCACTGAGTTTTATAATGGGGGATTGTAATATTGTTGGAGATCTCATACATAAGCTTTTAATAACTATTTCATTGGAACCTCACATTCATTAATTGGCCGAACACGTTCACCAACAATCCAGAATATCCGAAATTGTTATCTCTACTTTCACAGGCATTATTAATAGATATCTTATGACACAAATCCAGCAATACAACACAAAAATTTCGAAAACGAAGCTAATATCAAATGACAGAATATTTGTTGTTCACCCTCCGATCCGACATTTTGGATTTCGCAGCGCCATCTCGCGGTTCGTGATTTTTCCCTATTCCACAATATTATATATATAATATTATTTTCATCCGCCAGTTCTTCTAACATTAAATAAGTCATGAGGTTTTCCATTGAAGAGATAATATAAAACTTTATATTTATAAAATGAATTTAAGGGGAATCTATCGGCAGCGATTTGACAAAATATCGAAGTATTTTTGGCAAAGAATTTTGAGGTAATGGATGTATTGAAAATTAAGAAAAAAATATATCATGTAGATTAATGTTGAACTTAGAGTTCTCATCGAATACAAACTTTGAAATGCTAACCAAATTTTGTTGAAAAAAATACGAATCATGAGGTAATTACACATATTAAGCAAAGTTTGAGACCTTGTAAAGAATTAAATATGGATTAAATGGAAAAACTAATTGATAAGAAGTCTAATTTGAAGCTTTATGAATACTATATAAAAATCTCAGAATCCTCAAATTACTTATTACCGTACAATTCCTTATTGAAATTCGGTTGCTACCACTGAAATATCGGATAAAAATCCATCTCTCGCTTTTCTATCCTTCTATGACTCGACATTGTCTCTGTGCTTCGGTAGTCGCGTGCCGTTCCATTGTTGATACAACGCTCGCCGGTCTCGGCGGTCTCCCAGTTCAATACTGACGAAGCTTATGGAGTAGTACGTGAACCAAAATCCGCTTGGACCGCTTGGCTACCTACATGTTGCGGAGCTTTCATATTTCTAATAAAATTTTCGTTATGTGAACTTAAACGTGAGGACATAGGGAAACAAAAAAATATACAAAGCATAATTGTGCGAGGTCGAATTTGGTAGATGCCCCTTAAGGGCTATGTGATGTGATGTCAAAGCATAGACGTTCAGCCACCTTCGAGCGCTTTCACAAAGCGCCGCTGCTAGCGCTAACTTTGCGCTAGCGTTGCTGAACGCGCCCATTGTAGAACCGTTCGTCCAAGCTGTCAGTTGATGTTTCATGGCGAGTGGTATCAAACACCTAAACTCGGTTCAATGATGACTCATCATTAAACTGAGCTTAGGTGTTTGATACAACTCGCCCATAGGGTATGATGTTCATGGATTATTTCACGTACAGGTTTTCGAACGTTTGATTTGTACATAAATAAGTTCACGAACGTTCACGTACTAATCAGAAGATGGTTGTTGGAACAAACCTATAATATCGAAAACTGACAGTGTACTTGTCAGTCAGACCACGGAGTAAACGCTTCTCGTGGTGCGTTTGTGAATTATTTTTAATTTTTGTCTTAAATTTGGCTAGTAGTGGATAAAATTGTTGATACACCATGGTGGTGGAGACATTTATAAACCTCGCACCTTGGTGCTCGGTCAATAATAATAGTCTTCACCACACCTTGATGTATAATATACTATTTTCATTTTATTTGGTATTTTGTAGCCCTACAAAAATCTCTAACGGACGCCAATCCCGATTTAGATCCCGACGATATAAAATCAGTAGAACTCAAATTAAAATTGGAAGAAATATTGAAAATCATGTTATTGGTGTGGTGTCGAAAAAAACTGGCTTTGAACGGTTCGTTTGTGTTGAGTTTTTCGCCTCTTTTCACTTGCTCACTAACAAAATATTAAGTAATTTATCAATAAAAAGTTATTTGTCAACCTGTCATGTGTCAACTGTCACTCTTTCACCAGTTCCTCTGCTGGGAGACGATTAAATGAGGCGCGTTTAAATGGAGATCGAGTTATTTAACCCCCCACTATTAAAACGACAGATGTAGTATGGGAGAAGGACCTCCGCATGTTGAGGTGCGCCCAGAGGTCCTAGGTTTGAAACCCGGTTTGCGCCTGGTTTTTTTTTTTTTTTTTAGTTTTCTATTTCTTATTTTCTGATATTTTTATACATAGTTCACTTTGATCTGTCAGTTGGCCGGGAAATAAATCTCAATAATTTTTCCCACAGACCATTTTCTCTTCCCCGGTTAGGACACATGACATCTGTCATTTTAATATGGAGACCCATTTAAACGCGCCTATTAAATGCACTTCCTCTCTCTTAATACTTGGAAATAACGACTCTCTCATATTTTTACTGTACGTAGATGCTTACTCGCTAAATTTCTCACAGCAACTTACTACTTCTGGGCAGTCTGTCCGCACGACCAACGCGCATCTCGTGGGCTTGAGCGTTTTCAAACTCTCAGGTGTTTGTGCCCTACTGTACAATGGTCTAACTATTGAATTGTACAACGCGTTGTTTTTTTATTCCAGACTTTGTGTTTTTGAGTGTTTTCAAAGAAGTTTCGATCGACATTTTCTATGGTTGTTTGCCAATAGGGCATGTCCACGCTACGTCACAAACTATTTTGACAACAGCCCTGTGGTAAAACAATAAACAAAGCGTTCAGAACACGTGGTAACTGAATAGTGAGGTTATGCTGATTTATAATGATAGATCGTGTTTGAGTTTAGTTGGATTTGCTTCAGTGTACTTTTAAACTTATTTTAATAGAGGAGTTCAGTCTAAGGTCAGTGTGGCCAACAAAAAGTTTTTCTGACAAGAATGACAGTTAATGTCTACCCTTCAAAACATTGCGAACATCTATATTGCTTTATTGAAATAATGAATACACTCCCGAAGCGTATATATCTTGAAATTTAAAATGACTTTTTAGCTGAATACTCAACATATCGGTGGCCAATAATTCCTGGAACTCTTGGCATGTCACCATTTCATTATTGTTATATCTGTCACTAGTTATGTCAAATGTCAGTATAAAAAGTAATTAGTAGAATTCTACAGTGTACAGAGAGTACATAACGACTCACGAGCGGTGGAGTGCACAAACCACCAGTTTAGGTGATCTGTGGTGGAGTGAAGAACCGTCAGAGACCACAGACCAAATAGTAAATACAATAGAGAGACTCTGTGACCGTTTGTGATCGCTTCACTAACAAACCTACTACTTTTCACACATAGAGGAGTTCAGTCTGAGGTCAGTGTGGCCAACAAAAAGTGGTTTTTTCTGATAAGAATGACAGGTAAGGTCAGTGGAAAAAGTAATTGGAAGAATAGAGATACAACTAACTAGAAATGCTACAAAAATCTAATCGAAAATGGACATACACAATTAAACGAATATCAAAAAAATAAATATAACTGACATTTGACATAACTAGTGACAGAATAACTGGAATTAAATGGTGACTTGCCAAAAGTTCCTAGAATTATTGGCCACCGATATGTTGAGTATTCAGCTAATAAGTAATTTTAAATTTCACGATATATGCTTCGGGGGTGTATTCATAATTTTAATAAAGCAATATGGATGTTCGCAATGATAAAAAACATGCAAAAATCTTGTGTTTTGAATGGTAGACCTTAACTGTCATTCTTGTCAGAAAAAACCACTTTTGTTGGCCACACTGACCTTAGACTGAACTCCTCTATTGTTGAGCTTGCATATTTAATAATATATAATATAGGTTAATAGTCGTTTGATAATTTTTCATAATTTTACCACAGGGGTATTGTCAACTGTCAACTGTCGTGGACATGCCCTATAGCACAGAGTACACCATCTAACAAGAGACGAAAGCTTTGTCGGTT
>CAJUYH010007242.1:8617-26634 GCA_910591685.1 Galerucella tenella | reverse complement strand
TATATATATATATATATATATATATATTAATATATATATATATGGATGTGTGTGGATGTGTATAATTGAAGAGAAGAAATAGAGTGTAATAGAATTTATATATTGAAATACATACGAGGCGGTTGGCGCGTATATTAAATTTAAAATAAAATTTGTGGCGCTCTTTATTTTTATTATTTTACAAATTTTATTGATAACAATGACGACGGAATTGTCGCGAGATGTGGACGCACATATTGTGAGTTTATTATCAAAGATTGCAAGTCTACAGGAGAGCACACAAGAATGTCCACAAAATCGACGTATCACAATGTCAACGGAAGCTAGAAGTTTGGAATTATGGAGAGCAGTGGCGGTGGAATGCTTTGCTACATTTCTATTTTCATTAGTGGTACTTGGTGCAGCTGCATCATCAAATGTTTATGGTAGTGGTTTGTCTGTTTTGGCAACAGCTATTGCATCAGGATTTGCCATTACGGCAATTTATCTTATTTTTGGTGAAATTAGCGGTAAGTATATTAATAAGTAAAATTCAATCTATTTATTAATTTTAATTTATATATGTATTTAAGTATTTATTAATATTTATTATATTTATAAAATGTTTAATTGTCACCGAATGATTTTTCTAGGAGGACATGTAAATCCAGCGGTATCAATATCATTTGCACTTTCAAGAAAAATATCTGCTTTACGAGCCGCCCTCTACATAGCTGCCCAATGCGGTGGTGGAATTGCCGGTGCAGCCATGCTTTATGGGTGAGTTTAAATTACAAGTTTTAACGTAAAAAAAAATTTGGGCAGCTGAGCGTCACTGTCTCCAGACACCAGCTGCAACAAGTATCTCAAATATATCAAATGGTTTTTTTTTTTACTTTCACCATGAAAAATTTAAGATATTGGTACACGGTGAAAATTCATTTGGGAATATGTGACATGCTATTTCATGATAATTGCACAAGTCTCTGTACACTTTATGTAGTATTTTGTCACATTGAAAGAATCTCATATTGATTATGATGTATCGGATTCAATCGCCCATTCAAAAACAAATTAATAAAATAATTATCAAAATGAAAATAACCAATCACAATCATAGAAATAGTATGATAATTAAAAAGTTCTTTAAGTGTTACTTATAAATTTATATATTATAATTTATAAGTAAGATCTTTTTGGGTTTTATATGAAACACTGTAATTGCAGAAATTCATTTGGAATAAAATAAAAGGATATCACTATTTGTTGTTGAATGAGAATGAATAAAAATATTAAAACACTTTTCGCCGTGGGTCCAAGTGACAATACCTATATTTATAATTAAGATAAGAACCATTAAATTTGATTAAATCAGTCTTATACTTCATATAAAATTCACTGTTTAATTCCGACTATCCAATCTATTTCGAAATAATATTCATTAAATATTATGCTGAATCATACGAATATTATGTCGAAATAAATATACAGAGGTGTACAGACAATTTTTATTTAAAAAACAAAAAATAGATATGAGTATGTAGGTGATATAGATGACATAACGACATAAATGGCAGGGGAATATGAGGATAGGACGCGAGATGAAGAGAAAGAGAGAATAATTTATATATACACAAAAGTGAGTGAACGAATGAATGTAAGTGAAGGCATTTGTTGAGTCGGCGCGCACCTGCCTTCAACGCTTCACCAAAAGAAGAAGGGAAACACGCCAACGCGATGGTTTTTAGCAGCTGGCGCAGATGTTCCATGGACCAAAAAGCAATTGGGGAAATAAAAAGAAGGAGACGATGATGAAGAAGAAGAATAAGGAGAGGAATGAAAAATAAAGTTTTGTATTGGAGCTATGGTAGAAAGGATCGCAAGTTGAAGATAATGGATACCTGTGCCCACGATGTGTGTGGGGGGGGGGGGGGGGGGGCTTATATATATAAAATACCCATAGATATTCAAAGAGAATATTCTGTGTATGCGTGTGCGTGCGCGTGCCAATACATTAACACAGCATCTGTTCCTTCCTTCATCATCGACCACCTTGTCGTTAATCTCCCACTTTTTTTTTCTCTCTTTAATTCTGTCCTTATATGTTTTTTTTTTCTGTTTGTCAAAATACTTGGGTTAGTTAAAAAAATAACATTATATCCGCCATACGTAAAATACCGAAATGTGTTCTTTGAACAGATTCGTAGTTAATTGACTAAATTACTGAAGATGTTAAAATTTTATTTCCCTGAAAAAAATAAGTGTGATTTGAACAAATACCTTAACTGTTTTAATGAAATGATGAAATGAACAAATTAATATTTGCACAGCTCAATGTTATGCTACAAATCAACAATGTTTTCATAAAAATGATACAACACTATTATTTATTAATTACTCTCATTAAAAATGTTTTCAATTTCACTGAAAATATTTTTCTTGTTTTTAAAAATATCAGTTAAATTATTTCATTTATCAATTAGTTTCGAATAAATAACTTGTGTTTCAACAATCATTGTTGTATTACCTAGTGTACAATTAATATAGTTTATTAAATAAATACTTTCGCTATCTAAACAATATTATTTCATATTCTACAAAAACAATTTAGGCATTTGATCAAATCATTTATTTTTGTTGAGGGAAATAACCTTACAGGATTATTACTTCAACATCTTTCATAATTCAGTCAATTAACTGGATATTTTATCGAATTCCGCATTTCGTTATTTCATTACGAAATATATAAAAAAAAAGAGACTAGTAGTATATAAATTCAATTAAATTGATTCAATGAAAATAGAATTTTTTTTGGTAACGGTGAATAACGTTGGTTATTTGGCACTTTTTTTTTATTTATTCAAATCAGTTTTTGGTAAAAAGAAAAAAAAAATTTTGAAATAGAACCAGCTTTTTTTTTATATATATGGACCGACAAAGACGTAGCAAGTGTGCGATATGTACCAAAATAATAATCGAACAATGGCTCTAGTTAAAGTATTCATTCTGTGGCTACATTTGGAAATGGGGGCACACACCCATACATATTTCAATACCTCTCATGGGAGTGTTCTACCCCCATGGACCCAAAAATAAATACAACGAAAAAATGATAGTGGCATCGTTGCATCTGTCATCATCCATGAGTACAGTTGTCTTATCTTCTGAATATACATTTTCAATCAATCTTTCAAAAGAAAAACACACGAAGAACTTTACCAATTTTTTCTTAGTAAGTTTCAATTATTAAATATAGTAATAGTGAATTGAATCGATCTCAATTATATGATATGCACATGATGACTATTTGAATTTCAATATTTAACAACTGTAAATTTTTAGGTTATCGCAAACTTCTGTTATGTATCATGAATGCATGTAAATATGGATATATACAACTTATCAATGATGTAGGTGGTTTACGTAGTAAACCCACTGTCATTATGAGAAAAACAGCTGTAGAGGATGCAGGTGCAAATTCATGTGAGGTTATAATCAAAAGAAACCTCATGAACGGATATATTAACCCTCCTGCATACAAAACAACGCACAATCAACGTCAAATTTATTTGTCATAAATCACGTGTTCATTTGGTACAATTTCTTTCTTTTTTTTATTAAATACATATTCAAAAATATACTTGAATATGAAATATCGAACGGAAATATTATATTATGTATATTCAACGGATTTGCGAGTGCCTAAGCTGCGATTTAGGGTCAATGTCTCCCCAGACAGTTCAATATCATTTTTTTTTATTCAAAGTTTGAGCTGTGCGACTCAGGTTTGCAAATTACACACACACACACACACACACACACACATATATATATATATATATATATATATATATATATATATATATATATATATCATGTAATACATATAAAAGAAAAGATGAAAGCTAAGAAAACAAAGTCGACAGATGGTCATAAACAAACACACACACACACACCCTTCGCCTTTGAAAAATATTTCTCCAATGCCATATCTACTGCAGTTGAATTGATATCGACTTGGTAATTAAACAGATAGGGGAAAAAAGAATGAAAAGGAGAATAGTGTTAAGGAAGTGAGAAAAGTGAATATTTGTGAGGATGTAAAATTAAAAATATACGAGGAGATAGTTACAGTGGTATCGGATTTTCTTTCTCTCCTCTCTTCTGTGAAAACATCTGCCAACTCTCGCCTGTTGATTCATTCTATCAATAAGTATTCATGTCTCTAATTCTTATCTGTGTTGAGTCCATGCACTAAAGGAGAACTTTGGATGCTTTGAGATTCTGGGCATGATTTTGAGCAACATGTGGCTGGCACGTGTTTCCCTCCCTCATCCATTGCCAACGATTATATATAGGATCATCTCTTTCCTTTTTACTTATTCTTTTCCTTTGGGGCCAGGTTGCAGCTGTTACTGAGATCGGGGGCCCCTTCGACCCATCCATTTTTCCCTTTGCATTGCCTCGAGGGTTACACTCAATAGGATCTTGTCCTCGCCAGACGCTCTTCTTTCATTTCTCTTATACACACTACTGAAGGAATTTCGATACCTGGCTGGACGGTTGTGTAGTATACCTTAAACATTTATATTGCAGCTATGTTTATTGGGAAATTTGATTGCTTATTCTTAATAATGTTATTTTCATATCTAGTTCTATCACATTTCATAAATTATAACCGGAAATATTGTGTTTAATATTAATTTTTTATTGATATTAAATCGATTGAGTTTATCACAATGTACAATTGTATATTTCGCTATTGGAAATTGCAGAAATTTATAAGATGGAAAACAAAAATTGTAGAGTGTTTAAATAATTATTGATAATATGATACAATGAATAATTAATAATAATTATTTACCGTATTATTGGTCTGCATATATTTTCTAGGTTGCAAAATATATTCTTGATACTTTTTTTCTTTATTGCTGATGGACATTCTATGTGTTTATTACCGTTCACAGCTGTTCAGTTGGTCCTGGATTAATTCTTGAGACAAAATTTCATATTTCAATACATTGGTAAATTGTTGTTGATACAGTGCAGGAATAACTTTACTAAAAGATTTTAAGTTAAATGATTTCTTACTATAATATAAGGAAAAAATTTACTCTAAAGAGTAAAAGATTATTCTTATTTCAAGTATCTGTCTGTACTTGATAAAGTTTCAATAAATATTTCTCATATATCAAGTAAAATTTTTAGTCGTTGCCAGTATTTATTTTGAATCATGACAAGTAAATCGTTATTTTGTCACGTAAATTATTCACTTACTTCGAATAATTATTGAGTCGCAGCAAGTAAAAATTTATTTCCTGTAACAAACTTTTTTTATGTTAATATTGAGAGAAAAGTTTATTTGTCACTGTTATTATGCAATTTCAGTTGAAAAAAAAATTCTCTCTATACAAAATCTTAAATGATAAGTCATTATTATTAGAATGCAACAACTCGGACATCACAGCATTACTAGAAATGAATATTATGCAAATTTTTATTAAGGGGTTACGTACATACAGAATTTTCGAAAAATCAATTTTTCTTTAACAGATTGTTTTTCTCTATAGTTTTAGGCTTATTTTTGTGGAAGTCGATTGCAAAAGTTCTCCATAGATCCAAAGGTATGGTAGAAAATGTGACTGCCGAACGAGAGTTTGGTACGCTTAGGTAGCTGTAACCTAAAAGTTTAAATACGTTTTTCTTCAAACGACTTTTTCCGTCACAAAAACTGCATAATAACTCATACAGTCTTCGATAATTTTCGATGCGATTTTTTTTTAATATTGAAAATCGTTTTCTCGATAGTAAATCGAGCCGGATTTTTGATATTTTAGTTTAAAAGTTTTATAAAATTAATTAAAGTGTAAATTCATGACGTAAAACGCATACTTGTTTCTTTAACTGCCATAAAATGCTAAATTTTTCAAAATTAAAAAGTCTGCCACGACATACTATCGAGAAAACAATTTCAAATATTTAAAAAAAAAACCCATCAAAAAATATTGAATACTGTATGAGTTATCATGCCGACCGTGAACCAACTTTTTTTTCTTAGTTTTATGGAACACGTGATATTCTATATAGTAATTTTTCTAAAAATAAAGTCTAATAAATTGTTTTATAATGTTTAAATACCAATCAACAACATGTACTATTTATTTTTATTAATTTCTATTGTTTTCTCTACTAAAAAAAATTTTTTATTCAGCGCATTTTCGGCGTCGCCATAATAAAAAATGCAATTTTTCTCATGGAAAATAGATTTATATCACATTGGACATTGAGTCATATTATGTAGATATACATATGTTTATCAATGTGATTATATACATATACATATATATATATATATATGTATATAATATTGTCGTACTAATACGCAAGTTTTAAACCGGTAAGTCGACCCATTACAAATGTAGTGTACGTTAGAAATTTTTCAATGAGTTCATACATATGACAGCTCCCACGAAGATTTTGCTCGATGCGAGCACACCCCAAATATTCCCACGAAATATTTTATAATGGCAGTATCATATTCATTACACTTCTGAGCACGTGTATTGGTCATATGTCGTTGGCTCCTGTCCCAGGAAAATGTGGCAGCTCCATTCAATTTATACTTTTCATTATAAAAACAAAGAAAAACCCTTTCCTCAATTATCTAATTAATACCACTAAATATCATCAAAAAAAAACGAAAAAAAAAAATATATAATGTCTTCATGTTAAATCTATTAAATGTTTTGTCTCTACAGATTGTGGCGCACAATTCACTACTATGATATTTGAAGTTACAGTTGTGTATGGTGTTAGTGAAATATAGGCAGCCTATATAGAAAACAGGAACACAGAGATGGGTGAACAAGTGCTTCAAACAGCTCCAAAGTCTGTCCAAGTCAGAGGGGTCGTATCAATAGCTCGTTAAATAGAACGTTGAGGGGAAGTATGCCCTAGCCGAAAATTGAGTAGAAATTTATTTAAAACGTATCACACACGTGGCGGTACACCACACCATCACTTCACAAAAAAAGATTGGGAAGAAGTGGGGTAGCCCCCACAAGTAATGTAACCAACCCTCCAAATACATCCACTACTCTCTCTCTCTCTCTCTCTCTCTCTCTCGTTGTACTCAATTCAAATGTCATGTGAACTACAGAAATAAAGCACAGGTTTACACTCATGTCAAGTGCAATACTTGTTAGATTTAAATTCAGTGATCAAATATTAAATCGATTGGTTTCATTCAATTAATAATGAAAAAATTCGGATAGTCTATAGATAATGTAATGTAAATGTATAAATGTAATATGTACTACTGGAATACATAGACGGGACATTCAACGAAGCGATGATGAACAACTGAGGTCATACATTCGTAACCCCGTATCATTGTACACTTATGGGTTGAAAATTGGGTGACTGCAGCACCATTGAACAGAATTTATATCTAAACCCAAGAGAATACGCCTGCTAATATAAACATTATACACAGCGGGGGGGGTTTTTTATTTTTTATTATTTCGCAGTGTAACATAAAGGTTACGCAATGGGATAACGACCTTTTTTTTATGGTTGAAAATCATTAACCTGATCCACAATGCATTCATTAAATTCGCCATATGCCAACTCCATTTGTCCATTTCGCCATTATCACCATAAATTTTTGTTTTGTCTTTGCAGTGTCATTGGAACTCAGGCAATGCCATCGAATACACGTTCTGGAGTTGCTGTAGAGAAGCTTCTTATTGAAATGGCACTTTCAATTCTCATAGTATTGGCACATTTCGCTGCACATCCAGCCAAAACACCGTCAATACTTTTAACAAGACCTGCAGGCGTGCTCACAGCAGCATACACAGCTGCAACTTTGGTTTCGGTGAGTTTCAAGTTAATTTTAAGTCACAAAATCATTCAAGTATCTCTATATGCTTGTTTATCACAGTTTAAAAACAGCTATATTTGGTGAAATAATATTCAATACTCAATGTGTGTATGTGTTTAATTAATTTTTAGAGTCCATTTTTGAATCCTGCAAGAGCACTGGGGCCAGCATTCGTGATGAATCGCTGGGATAATCACTGGGTCTATTGGGTTGGACCAATATCGGGTGGAGCTCTTGCTGCACTATTGCACGAATATGTTTTAAGCCCAAAACGTTCACAGGATTCACGTGATACAGATGACGGCGATAATTCATCAATAAGATCGGACGAGGATACATATGATGATTTTGATAAACCAACAGGTCCAAAGTTCCCTGGTGGTTATGCCACATACAGACCAGTTGCTGGCGCATCGTCTTCTATTTACTCAGCACCACCAACAGCTATTGAGCGTGTCGAATCAATTTATGGTGGAACAAAATCACTTTATTGTAAATCACCGCCATTAACGCGCGCTAATCTAAATAGATCACAGAGTGTTTATGCAAAATCGAGTGTGTCACCGCGTGATGGATTTGTCATACCAAAACCAGGACCGTTGCAACCTGCGCAAAGTCTCTATCAAATGAAAATTGGACAAAGCTCCATTCCACCATCAACCCGAGATCAATTATCCAGCTCTGCCGCATCATCGCCACTCCAACATGGTCAAAGTCAATCACAAAATCACAACAGTACCAATCAAAATATGCAAAATCAATTGCAACAATGTACACAAAGTATTTACGGCATTCGGGGCATTTCAACAAGTTTGAGCACTCGTGAAAATGGAATTTATGGTGTTACTACTGCTTCGAGTGTTTATGGACGTGCTCCAGTACCACCACCGCCCACTTCTCAAACGCCACCGGCCTCTCAAGTGACACATTCACAGCAGCAGCAGCAACAACAACAACAACAACAACAACAGCCAAATTCTGATAATGGATCAAATGCTAGAAGACCAGAGAGCATGTACGGTCATGTGTCACGTAGAAGTGATGATTCTGCATATGGCAGTTATCAAGGCTCAAATAGAGGCAACTATGGAAAACTTACCGGTCCACCGCCTCCAGCACCACCTGGACACAGTATCCAATCTGGATTAAATCAATATAGAGAGCCATTGCGACCTAGTCCAGGACCGTTGCAGCAGAATCAGGCACAGCAAGGCAATTTTCAACGAAATTCACCTAACCCTCAATATTGATGATGGAATTTTTATACATATTTGATACTACAATTTGAAATCGCGCAAATTGATTCTTTCGATGAAATAGTTCCATTGAAAAAGTTATTAACGGACTATTCGAATAGAGGTTCTGATTACAATGTGCGAATTTTATCTCATCTGTTTTGTACCCATTTTTTTCCCCCAGAATTTTAGAATATTTTTGTTTAAAGTTCAAAGGATACTCTTAATACTATATTTATAGGAAATTTCTGTCTTCATTAGATACTTTAATAAATAACAGACGATTGATTATTCGTCGTTGTAATTGTGACTAAGTTTTAGAGTACGTTAGAAAGACTGTATATAAATTATATATAAAATTAACTTTTTTTTTTCTTTTCATAATTTATTATTCATACCCATTGAATAACTCATACTTTAAGTTATTATTATTGTTGTAGGTGTGTGAATACATATCTGAATCAAGATATCAATAAATAATTATAAAGATACGATAATCGTCCTGCACATTGAGTTAATGTATACTACCATATCATTACCATTTATATCATATGAGGCTATCAGTGCAATAACAGGCTAATCCACAAAAGTTATAAATCTATTTTATTGCAGAATCTTTACTGCCAAATTCATATGTTTCAACTGCAACATCAACCAATCGATCTTTTTCCATTTGTTACAAAATGGTAGTACTAACCTAATTTTGGAATTTTTTTTTCAATCGAAATTTAGCGAAGCAAAGTGGACAAAGCCTAGTTAGTCCACTGTTATATCTTTTTGTGAATTTCCTAGAGTTGAAATTGTTTATTTAAATTTTATACAGAAAATAAATAATCCCATTTTCTCACATTTTTTGATATTGACGTTAGTCTGCTATTACACTCATAGCCTAATATATGAATATATACTTATAATCACTAATGTTGTAGATAAACCAATTAGGGTGACAAATATAAATACATATTTATTACAAACAATTTTTTTTCGATGGTTCTTGAGAGTAAGAAATGATTAAAAATCATTTTTTCACAGCATGACACTATCATTTTAAGAAACAAAGCATTTTCCTACTAATCACTTGAAAATATTTTTTTTTGGACAAAACAAAACAGAAAACTTTTCAAATTATACGTGAATTAATGTTTATATTTGATTTGCCATGAATTTTCACCGTCAAGATATTACCTTAAGTTAAATCAATTAGCAACGGAAAAGAAGCAACAAATAATTCCAACGTCTTTTTCATATATTTTCTTCTTCATTTTATAATAAATACTCATTTATTCAACCCCACGGATCATCAGACCTACCAAACTTATAAGTTAGCGATCCCAGGAAAATGAATACATTTTGCAAAAAGAGTCCGACGCCCGGCCAATGGTGTTTTGCCTCTAAATAATTGTAATATTTTTGTTATTCACGAGTTTTTACATATTATTACAATTATCATAAATAAATATTAACATTTACCTTTTGCAACAAAGTTTGCAAATAATATCCAACAAGCAGCTATTACTGCTGCAAATCCCATAACAAAGCCAATAAATAGCCATCCCCGTGCCCCTCTTGCGCCCAAACATCCACCATTGTATGCATCGCCACGAATTTGAGCATTTGTAACAGAGTTCACCCTAAAACAGATACATAAAAAATTTCATAATTCTGTGGTGATAATTGAGTCGCCAATTGACTTACATAAATAGCGAAATTGTCCCAAAAATGCCACAAATATGATATGCATTATAAATATCATTGGGATAGTTGGCATGAGCATCAATTATAAACCACCAACCAGTAAAAAACTGCAAATTGAATATACATATATTATTTATTAATGAAGTAGCTGCTCAACGATACCAAACAAATTTAATATGATGATAGAGGATTTTGTTCATCGTACCAAAGTACCTGCAAGCATCGACATTAAAACATTTCGCTTTTCTCCTACTTCAAACCATACACACGACGGCATTTGAATATTTTCGAAACACGACGTCATTTCATGAGACTTTATATTTTCGACAATGAAAACGATATATTTAAAGCTGTGTTATTATCAAAATTTGATGTCTTAACCAAAACATCAAAGTAACAAAAGTAATTTGGCAATGACAATGATAGACAGTTATGTGTGTGTATACATATACTATGTCTATATATCGGCTCGCTCGATAAAGATGGCTCTCGAATCGTGAAAACAACTCGCGATAAATCGATAAAGTAGCGAGATTTCGAGTAAAGAATAATCTACTATCGAATAGGCATAACAATGAAAAATATTGAGCAATTGTGTGATTTAAAGATTATTATTGCAGTATTCTGAATAAATTAAAAAATGAGAGGTTAACTTCATGTTACACTGTTGCGCTTGGACCGACTCAAACTTGAATTTTTTCAATATGCTGTACAGTGGATTTAAATGATTCATCATATCCGTACAATTTTTACTAAAGGCAACCAATCACTACACAGATAATATGAAGTAAACTTGAGATTATTTAAGTTTTTGGTTTTAAACCGGATTCCAATTCATTTTTACATTTACGACCTCTATATGCGTGTGATACAATTTATATACATACACGTATAATCATCAATAGCGTGTATTCAGTTAAAATATATTAAATATTCATTTGTTTATTTGAGAAAAGTAAGGATATGAAAAATGAAGGAAGTGGTGTATTAATATTATCACATTGTACAGCAGTGAAATGAAAAATGGAAAAATGTATTTCCACAATATAGAATGAATTGTTTGTATATATGTGTACTATGAATTATAATACATGCTCATACGTTTGTTTAGTAAATTCACTGAATATCAGGTGTTGAAAACAACATTATAATGATTCTTTGGTTTGTCATTTTCATCATCCATATTCTGAATATATCATGCACTCAGACACGTTAGTACAACTTTCATTTATCGTCGCACTTGTTTATTACAAATTTATAATCAAATATAAATTGAGGTTATGAATTATATTAACATGGTTTAACAGAAAGTCAAGGATATTGTACAATTTATAATGGGAAAATTTGTAAGAAATATCTTACCGGAATTGGTAAAGTGTGGTTCAATGATACACTTGGCAATCCGGGTGGTTTATTAAATGAAGAAATAACAATTGATTTGTGGGAAGAATTGATATCGACATTGAAGGAACCATGCCGTTCAGCAGCAGAGGTAATTAATTTATTTAAGAGGTTGGAGGCAGTCAGAGGTATGAAGTAACAAGTATTTTTAATAATTTGTTTTTTTTGTCAGTAATTTAATTTATTTGATGAAACCAACAATATTGTAAACCATAATATAATAATTTAATATTGTTGATTTTATAAAATTAATTGAATTACTGAGAACAAAAAAATTATTAAAATTATTTGTTATTTCATATCTCTGTCTACACCTGATCCTCTTCAATTCTCCATTTTGCAATTAATTTGGTAAGTTCATACTTTCTATTGCAGAAGATGCTTTGTGTGTATGCTTTTCCATTGTGCAACAAATCCATGCCATTACCATTATGTTATGAAGACTGCATGGCAATTCGCCATGAATTTTGTTTCAATGACTGGGCTCTAATTGAAGACAATAAACAAAGAGATATATATATTAGATCTCGTGGTCATTTTAGGTTACCCGATTGTGATATTTTGCCAAAATTAAAAAAAGATGTTGTTACATGCTCTCACATTCATTTAACAGATATGAATCAAGATCTTGTTACGTGTAAGTATTTCAATATTAATTTTCATCATGAATAACGTTCGCTACGTCTATGCACATATTAATTAATTTCAACAATTATAGATGACTGTGTACAAGATAATGGTCGATACTATTTGGGTACGATGAACAAAACAAAAAATGGACTTGATTGCCAATCATGGAATAGCCAACAGCCACATAGCCACAATAAACCACCCAATGTTTTTCCACAAATACAACACGGTGAAAATTACTGTCGCAATGCTGGTGGCGATGAAATAATGCCATGGTGTTTTACCATGGATCCATTAGTTCGGTGGCAACATTGTGACATTCCAATATGTGGTATAACATTTTATCATTTATGCATTTAATAATTTACCATTGACTATAGTACTTATCAATATATGATGATAATTCACAGGTAATTCAACAAATCTAATTGAATTGGAGGTGGATTCTAAGAATATCACGATGGGAACGGTTTTCACACCGACATTTACAATGGTTTTGTCAGCTCTGGGGGTCGTTGTCATTGTAGTATCTTTACTGGCAATTTTATTGAGTCAAAGACTGAAGAAGCAACACGATGGCTACAATCCAACTCAAAATCCCGTAATAATTTAACTTTGATTATTTTTAATATCATTATTGCAACTAAAATATAAAAGTTTCGACGATAAAAACAATTTTCTTTGAAAAATTATCGAATTATATATAAATACTATTATTTGGACAATGTTTTTGATTACTATATAAAGTCTAAAATCTTTCATTAAAAAATATTAACACACTACTTGATGTCAGTAACTCGGAAAAAAAAAACTTTTGTCAAAGTTTTATGTATAAAAATGATCTTCAGTGAAATAACTCAAAAATTTATTCGTCTACTTTAATTCATTTATAATATTACTTTACATTTTTTGCAGGATGCAAATATAGATCTCGATAAGCTACCAAACAATGATGCGTATCATAAGACTGGCGTCCAATTAAATCCAAAACTGGAGACACTTGAATTTCCACGTAACAATATTATTTATGTACGTGATTTGGGACAGGGTGCATTTGGCCGTGTGTTTCAAGCTAAAGCACCTGGATTAATTCAAGGCGAAGAATTTACAAATGTAGCAGTAAAAATGCTCAAAGAGGAAGCATCCGATGATTTACTCGTTGATTTTGAACGTGAGGCCTGTCTATTAGCCGAATTTGATCATCCAAATATCGTTAAACTTCTTGGTGTGTGTGCACTTGGACGTCCTATGTGTTTATTATTTGAGTACATGGGTCGCGGCGATTTGAATGAATTTTTACGTTCATATTGTCCGGAAAATTACAAGTATTTAAGTGTGAATAATGATAACGGTGTTATTGCTACCGATAATAATTCGCATTTGTCACATATGGATCTTATAAATATTGCATGCCAAGTTGCATCGGGTATGGTTTATTTATCCGATAGAAAATTCGTTCATCGCGATTTGGCAACGAGAAATTGTTTAATTAATGATCAAATGATTGTTAAAATAGCTGATTTTGGTTTGTCACAAAAAATATACCTTCAAGATTATTATAAAGGTGATGATCAAGATGCAATACCAGTGAGATGGATGCCATTGGAGAGTATTCTTTATAATAAATATACAATTGAATCTGATGTATGGGCATTCGCTGTGTGTCTATGGGAAATATTTAGTTTTGCTCTACAACCGTATTATGGTATGACACATGAAGAAGTTGTGAAGCATATTAAAGAGGGAAATGTACTTGAATGCCCTGACAATACGCCTATGGCTATTTATGATTTGATGAAAATCTGTTGGAATCGACGTCCAATTGATAGACCATCATTCAGAACAATTTATCAAACATTGGACACAATTAAACAACAACTTGAAGCTGAAAATAAATGTGGAAGTGTTGCATTACGTATTCATATTTAATATTTCATTCGTGGTAATCATAGTATTAGTGCATGTGTTCAATTATACAATTACATGTGTACGGGAAATATTTTTAAGACTGAACGACAACTTTATAGCTAAACAAATAAAAATCGGATTTTATTGTATATGTCAATTTAAACAAAAAAGAAAAAAATAAATTTGTCGTAACACGTTAAGTGCTTAATTTTCATTTAACGTATTATATGATTGTGTATTAAATATTTTTGTCATGTAATATTTTTTTTTTTTTGTTATTTGAAATAAAAAAAATTGATTTGTATTATTCCATTATTCTGTCATTTATCACCATTAGTAGCTGATTATACACATAATGGCCGTAAATTTTATCCAAATATTGTTATTTGTAGTCATGTTGATGTCACTCAGTTGACCATTGAGTATACTATCACTGACGAGTCGTGACAAATTGTATATGAGTTGTGTATTGAACCAATGTGGAATTAAAAAATTTTCTTTGTAATTAATACCATGATTTTTTAACCTTTTTATAGAGAGTGATCACACGACTCATGAGAGAGACAATCAAACACACCAACTTGCCACGATAATATGAATAGCTTACACTTTCACATTCAGTAACTTTAATAACATAGCGAAATGTGAAAGTCATCAAGGGTCAGGACAATTTTAATATGATGACAATGAAAGATGACCAAGTCGACTTGGGCATATTTCCTTGTAGTAAAAGTTGCTAAAATTTAAATGGCCATTATCGAGTAGGTTTATCCTCACCGTTCTAAAGGTTATAATGAATCGATGAATTTTTCTAGCAATGCTCATTTCATTTACTCGTGATTTCGTCGTATTAACTCCACACTCTCAAATTTTAACTTGGTCAGTTTTCGCAGTAAGCCCACGATATTTTTCGTGTTAATATACGATGAAAAGTAGAGAATTAGTGGAGGTGCAGTTACAAATATTGCGTGTGTAATTACAAGATGCTTTTATTATCTTTAACGATTATATAATTTATATATGTTCGATTATATAGACTAGTCACTTCTAGGCCAAATTACATTTGATATATATATATATATATATATATATTTTTTTTTTCAGTTACCATATTACTAGGTAACATTCACTGTAATACTATATAGTATTTGCAACGCTTTCATTGTATCTTCGCATTTTTTTCTCATTTTGTTCATCTTAATGAAAGCGTCAGTGTAGAAGATGCTGAAATGATAGCGGCTAATTCCACAAGAGATCAATTTCTTCATAATTTCGACGTTTAATGATTGATTGCAACATTTATGATCAAGTCAATTCATCACATTCGATAACATCATAAAATTCCTATATTTTTTTTTGTTCAAAATAAAATGAATAACAGAAATTAAAGGAGTATTATATACACATACATGAATAATTGATAGTGGAAACGATATACAATTTTGTATATTTAAAAGACAATATAAGTAAATGATAATAAAATAATGTGTGAAACAAACGATGATGATTGAAAGTTGGGAGAATAATTTTTGAAATACACTAGAGGGACACTCAATGCACCCTGCTAATATGATATTTTTCTTAACTGCATTACTACATCCAAAATTTTTTACATTACAAACTGCGACAATATACTCGAATAGGATTTTTGCTTGAAGATTTTTAATCCGCATCATCGTTCCATTTTGATTCTGCGGTTATGCGATCGAAGCAATCCAAAAGGAACGTATACTAAAAAGAAAGAAACAAAAAAAAAAGGAATAATACTTGATTGATATTGAAGAAGAGATAGAGCAATAAAATATATTATTTAACGGAAGATAAATTTAAAATGTCATAACTTACATAAGGTGTAAAGACTTTAAGCCAACGTGATGGACGATTATCAGGTCGCGTATATTGAAAGCAAAAGGCCATTCCTTCTTCATCAACTTCCCATCGTGTTATATTCTTCCACATAAACTCAACAACTTGAGATTCAAGTGTTCCATCCTCTTTAGCTGCATAAAGTTTAAACGACGACGCACCAACCGCCGCTATTACATGGCCTTCTTTTCTTGAATCACATGGACAATGTGGAAAGACAATGTCACCGTAGCCACTAAGCTCTCGGGCCAATTTAAGATATTCATGTTTCCTTGATGCATCTTGAAGTGCTTTCAATTGATATAATCGTTCACCAGCATTGATATGTCCTCTATTAACTTCATCAATTGTTTGCCAAAAAATCCATGTCAATGCTTGCTCATTCAACACTCTTGAGATATTAAATAGCCATCTTCGTATTGCTAAACATGTTGCGCTAGCTGTTGAATAATTTTGTATATAAAGTGTATGTGGATGCTCATGTGGTTGCAATTTACGTTCGAAATTATATTCAACAATTTCAAAGAGATAAAAATACTTGGCTGTATCCATTTCTAAACCTATTTTACAGCATGCCGCATCATAAACGTCTTTAGCTAGCGCAGCCTTTGCCACTGTTATCGTAATCACTTCTCGATCTGGCAATAAAATTTTTAAATCCACTGCCGGTCCTTGATCACCATCATCTTCCAATCTATCAGTTAAGAATTCTTGCATCGCGTCACTCTCAGCAATTACACGCACCGCACAAACTTTTTCTAAATATTGTTCAAGACCACGTCGTCGTGCGTCCAATTGTTGTTCGCTCAATTGAAATGGCCATTTGCCCGGTAATTTTGGAAAATTAAAACCAATAAATTCTTTTTTTAATGCCATATGCAACGCTGCAAATTCTCGATAGCGCCTCGAACATAAATGGCGTCCAGCCATGTAAACATTAAAAACAACATATCTCTCGTGCTTTCGTTCGCGTACATGATAATCTGGTACGCTAATTGGCAACGATCGTTTTTCACTATAGTCCACCGATGCAAAACTAAACAAATCCGTTATTTTAATCATTATTAACTATACATACACATATATATATATCGTCGATTTGAAACAACACCGTCACAACTCAAAATAATGCAAATTTCCAGAAGAAGCATTTAAAGATTTCACACAATAAAAGTTATTGAGATCTCGGTTTCATGAGAAACATTTGAAATCAAAATTGTTACAGGTGACTTGTGTAAAAGAAAAAATTTTAACAAAATAAACTGTGGATATCTCAGAAAGGCATACTCTCACTTTCGTCATTTATCATTCGCTGAATAAACTACAACTTTTTGCTCTCTTCCACATGAAAATATCCACAAATTAAAGTTGTTTTATCATATGACAATCTTATTCTAACCCGACAATATATATATATA
>CAJUYH010007241.1:0-18021 GCA_910591685.1 Galerucella tenella | reverse complement strand
CAAACCACAGTTTAAATGAATTGCACTGTACGGAAAAGTGATCAACAGCATGTTTTCTCGCTAATTATAACAACATTTCAGTTAGTTTCTTCATAATATTGTTTAAATTACCACTTTTATAAATATATATTTGACAGGCTACAAATTTGTATGAAAACAAATAAATCAAATGATAAATGACATAGAAGCTCTAGCGTAATGTATGACATGGTTGCCAGCTGTAAACGATTACTTGAGAATCATGATATTTTTAAAATATTAATTAATTATTGCATTCGAATTTCATCTTAGAAAGTATTGGATGGGAGGGATGAATGCATTGTAATGCACATCAATCTATTCAAGAAGAGGAAAAAAAATATAATAATTGGATTCACCCTTCCCCTTCTAGAATAACTTAATGTGGATTACAAATAATTGGAGGCATTTGCCTTCCCCTCAAGACTCGCCTCAAGATATTCAAGAAGGGAATATAATAATTGGATTCACCCTTCCCTTTCTTGAATAACTTAATGTGGATTACAAAGTATTGGATATCTTTTGAGGGCAAGGCAAATGCCTTGCCCTCAAAAGATATTCCAGAAGGGGAAGGGAATATAATAATTGGATTCTCACCCTTCCCCTTCTAGAATAATTGAGTTATTCTAGAAGGGGAAGGGTGAATCCAATTATTATATTCCCTTCCCCTTCTGGAATAACTTGATTTGGATTACAAAGTATTGGATATTTTTTGAGGGGAAGGCTGAAGACAATGATTATATATTTTTTGTTTCCCCTTCTTCAAATACGCAATATAAGGATATCATCATATATAAAATGTGTTTATAATTTCATTTATGTTCTTGGGTTTGTCTTGAATGAATCTTACTAAAAATATAGTCTGATACAATATTTAATTTCGTATCTTAATAGTCATGTAGCATGATTGTCGAGTAGTCGATTACAGCTGGCAACCACGCTACAAAGTATTGTATGTTTTGTAGGTTGCATATCTGTGTATGCGATTATTATTAAAATTATTTATATCCAAACTGGTTGCCTGTCAAATATATATTTATAAAAGTGGTAATTTAAACAATATTATGAAGAATCTAACTGGATTTTTTTCATAGATAGCGAGAACACATGTTGTTGATCACAGAGCAATACATTTAAACTGTTTTTTGTATGAAATATCATGCCAAAAAGTAATGGCTCAAGTGGCGAAAAAAAATCTTTTTTCGGATTTTTCTTTGTAAATTGTGTAAAACCCGCAAATTTTTTGACGGATTATTCTCAAAATAGGTGAGTACTATCGATTTTTCGCAAAATCAGTCAAAAATTCGTGTTTCCCTATAGTTCAACGGACCCCAATAATTCTAATGAAGCAGTATTCACTGCCTCAACCAGCTCTGGAGGAGTCCCAGGAATGGAAATTTCATCATCACTTATCATTTTACTTTCGAGAACACCAGCAATTAAATTTATAAGCGTCAAGTTTGACAATTCAACCTCAATACGTTTCCATAGTAACCCAAGTAATTTTATTAGGAATTTCAAAGCACCATTTATTTGGGAATAAAATTATCGCGTTTTTTTAAATCAATCAATATCTGTCGAATTTTAAACGATTTGCGGAAAAATAGTATGTTTACCTCGTAGGAAAAGCCACATTCCTGGACTCTTCACAGTCGTCCAGGAATGTTAAGCTTTTCCTACCCGATAAACAATGTACTATTCCCTAAGAAACCGAGTTATTTATGGTATTGTTTTTTGTTTATGGAAGTTATACCTACATGCACTATTCAATACACTGAGCTTTTGAAAAGTTTCTAAATATTTAGAAATATATTAAAAGTTCACGGTGTATTAAGCAGTATGGGTGACTTCCACACGGTTCTCTGAATAATTAGGTTAGTTAGGAAAATATATTTTTTACAAATATTTGTCTAAGCCGTCTCCAGACTTCCGTTTAGTATGTGTGGATTAGTCTATCGAATTGGTCGATGGTTAGTCTGGACACGGATTGAAATTACAGTATTTTTATGAAAAACATGTTTAAATGTAATAAAAATTAATGGTCTCTATTTATGCATAAAACTGTTAAGTAGGAAAGCAGGATAAACTTGCTGCTGAATATTTTGATCTATTAAAAAGAAAACTATACATTTTTAAAATAGATAGCATACATTTATAAAATGGAAACCATACATTGTTAAAATTAAACATACCTACATGATCTAAAACATAACCAACAATGGTATCCACAAGATAGCCTTGTCTATCCTTAAGTGTGCTCATTAATGCTTTCACCGTAGTAGTTTTTTGCAGTTCTTGGAGTAGATCTGATAGGTTTAATTGAGAAATGTTTGAGGTACATTTCGCTTGCTTGTTACTTCTACCTACTTGAATTTAATTGTCATTTATTTCCTTACCTTCAAAGATATCTCACAATTATTGTAATCGCCATGAGTGTAACAATTCATTAATTCTATTATTAAACTTATTTTTGTCCAGAGCACTTTAACCACATACTTCACAAAAACAAAATAATTAGTAAAATTGCAAAAACTTATCTAATTTCACATGCAGACTGACGCCAAACGTATAAAGGTGGTGACCATTATTGAATAATAGGGAAGGGTGGGGTGAGAATTCTTTGTTTCAATTGCCACATAATTTGTAGGCTAATGTGATTTCTTACGGGTGAAGAAATATGTGATTTGTAGCAAATAAGTTTTTTTTCTCGTAACAATAAATGTACAATTATACTGAAATACTAATTTTTTCGGTATAAAGTAAATCTTATTTGGGGCTAATAATCTATAGGCTTATTCAAAAAATGTTAATTCTCGTCAAAACTTTCAAATGATTTACTATGAATATTTAAATTGTTGTTTTAAAGTGATGGAATATTATTGAAGATGTTAGTTTTTTTTCTGGGTAATGAGAACAATTTTTACCCAAATAGCATTGTTCTATTTTATAACAAAATATTATATTGTGCTTCGTAGACTTTTATAGTTTCTGAAGAACAATTGTATGAAGGTGTGCATAAAGGAGAACAAATCTTTTTACAATGAAGAAATCACACTCGAATAAATCTTTTTTTATTTCCCAATATTTTCACGTTAATATGGCTACTTAATAATAAATAAGCAATGTTGGTTTTAAGCAAAGGGGGGTCAAACAAATCAGTTTATTTGTCTATAAATAACTCTTCTCTCGGTGTATAATGATCTTTTGGCCTCTATAGCCCCTTACGATATTCAATTGCAAACACTGGTATCGCAGATTTCTGCCTGGAACACAGATGCAAAACTTCTCAATGAAACGTGGATATTGCACCCGGGCTTGGCGCCATGGACTCCAGCTCCCGTTCTGTCAGTCTTAGATCTGTCTATGTACCCCAAAAATATAACAAGTAACAACCATTTTAAAAACTAGAAACCTTGGAAATACTGCTCTACCAACTAACTTATGCTCTTCTCACGATTTAATTGAAATAATTTGTGCTGTTAGTAATTTATTTTACTAACAAATGTACATTTAAATGAGACTAAAATTCACTATCTAAAAGCAAGCTGATATTAAGGTTAAAACAAAAAGCTTCATGATGAACATTTACAATCCAGCATCTAAATCACCACCAAACACTAAATCAGCAGCAACATTAGCGAAAAATTGTTTGCGAGCCATAAATTTCGACAAATTCGTCCATAAAAAGCCTTTAATTACAAAAAAGGAACTTCTTTCTCTAAGCAAAACTACAGCAATCCGGTGGTATTAAATCAAAGTGTTTTGCCTTTATCTGTCGTCTGTCCCAGCGATATCCATCACATTTAGCTCCTCCTCTTCATCCTGAATGAAAATCCACCATTGTGAAGTCCCGAAGAATAGCACTTTCCTGATTTTCTCAAGTACACTCAGAAAAAAACATAAACCAATGAAATTCGCAATACAATAAGCTTCAATAATTATATATTTAAGATAAATGTATGAAAAGCAATCTGTATCACGAAGTCAAGGAGGTGAATTGTGATCAGAACTTCCCTTTTTTGGAATAATGAACTTTGTTATTCCAAATGGATAACCCTGTATGTGTTGACTTTTGAAATCCACAATTGAGGCGATCCATACTTAAAACTCACTCAATGAATTTGTTGACAATCTTCTTTATTGAGAACAAAGTCTTAAATGGTTTCCTGCCTCAGTATCTATAGTGACAGACACACTAGGTAGTACTTATCAAAATCAGCTACTGGTTTGAGTTTACACAACCAACGACACGGTACAACGTTTCGTTAACATTTCAAGAAAGAACCAACCCGATGGACGATCGGTACCATCGACCATCGGTGCATCGTCGGTACGATCACACATATTAAATTCCAAAGTGACATGGTACGACTTCGGTAAGCAGCTCCTTGCTGTTAGTAAGTAGGCATTGAAAAAGGCAAACAAGTTCGTAGCAGATTCAGTGGTGGAGAATTTAAATCGATTGTACGACAGAATATACAGGCTAGGCAAATATTCCTTTTGTAGAATCTCATATAGAAGCAACGGTGAGCACCTATACATCAAATTCTATATATTCAAGAGAGAACAAAATACTTCCCCCCATGAAACTCCCACCACTATAGAGTCGATTAGACTCGATACATTCTCCGGAGAGGGGAATGCGATATTGTCTCTCTGTTGTTCTATAGTTTTCTCTCTTTCACTGACAGAATGGTAATACGGGACATAATTATTTGCCGAACGTGTGTGTAATGGAGAAAGGGGATTATTTTACCAAGAAAAATCAGTTCTATAAAAATTGTTACCTATGATTGCATTGTTTTCGTTTGGTACCTTGATACTTAACCATCTTAAGTGGAATAAGCATGTGGCACATGTTATCAAAAAAACTATACTTCTTAATTTACAGACTGAAACACCTCAGATATATTCTAAATAAAACTCATCTGAAAACAGTATATCATGCATTGGTAGAGTCGCATATAACATATGGCATAGTTGCTTGGGGAGCAGTCGGAAAAACCATACTCCATAATTTAATGATAGTTCAGAAAAAACTCATCAAAACCCTATTTTGTAAATCAAGCCGATTCTCTTCAGATCTTCTTTACTCTGAAACTGGGATCTTTGACCCAAGACAGCTATTTTTTCTGAACCTGAATGTCGAACAGCATAAAACTAAATCTCTGATAATAAATGAACACCAATATGATACAAGACTGAAACATACCACTTACTTACCTCCACCAGCTTCGAAATCTATTGGGCAGAAGAATTTTAAATTTTTAGGCCCGAAACTTCACGGCCGCCTTCCCCAACACATCTCAGAATTGAATGATATCTACCAATTGAAAAATCAATTGAAAGACTTCATCAAATCAACTTCGCGAATTAACATACATGAACAAATAGAATGCCCCTTCTTGATATAGTAATTACTTCAGTTGGAGAGAAGTGTTATTTTATTCAATGAATATATTTATGATATACTTATTCTTTTCCAAGGTATATTGTTTTGTGTATTTTTGTGTGGATGTGTTGTTCGTTTGGATGTCTGTGTGTGTGTATATTTCTTACTATAAGTAATAGTGATATTTCAAAAAACTTGTGCTCTTACCATGTTCTTTTACCTCTCATTTTTTATAATTACCATTAATTCTTTATACCTGATATGTACTTTTCATTTTAAATTAATTACCTATGTATAGTATCTATATTTATTACCCTATATCTTTTCAACCTATTCAAGAATTAAATTTCTTAAAGGTTTACCCATTTTATTGTAGATGTTTTTGGTTATTTTATGTATTTATCTTGTAACAGATTTTTTGTGCAATAAATCTTATTATTATTATAACTGATTACTGTCGTCTAAATTATTGGAATTTTTTAATGTTTTGGTCCTTAATATGCTGTGCTATTATTATCTCCCACCTCTAGCGATGGAGTAGAAAAAATGGTTGGTTGTCTTAATAAAAATAAAGAAATATAACCCTTTTATAGATCCAATTTGGTACTGTCTCTGTTTATATGCGTATTATACCGGCGGTGGTGGCGTATTAAATCGGGCATAGTACGACCGATGAACAGCATGGGTACGACCGACGCGGAGACGTAACCGATGACATGTATTGTATTCAAATTATGGGTCGTGACTGGGCCTGAGTCGCATGCGCAGATATGGATTTGTTTATCGTCTCTTCGGTGGACATAAATGACTGTCCGTTGACAGATCTATGGGCCGCTTGAAAGAAAATCGTTCGTATCTACAATGCACAAACAATTCTTGTTATCTCCATATTGCATCGGTACGAATTGGAATTTCGAATTAAGAATCAGCGAGAAAGTTTTGTACACCAGTAGCTGGATAATAGCAAGAGGAGGATATTGTTATTTTATCAAATAGTTCATTATTGTACTTTTATAATATTTGCAGCTTGAATATTGGTCGAAAAGTATTGAATATTTCTGAACATTATTCTATTCATAAGCTGCTCTAGTTGTTCTGGTCACTAGATTTAAAATAACCTCGCAGTACTACCCTTTAAAAACGAAGCAGTCATAAATTATATCAGTAGGTACCTCACAAAATATTGAATATGATCAATTTTTCTCAATATAGACGTTGGTACCGAAATGATCGCAGACTTACTGATTATTTTGAGAACTATAGTAAATCGCATAAAGCTATTATTTCTTTGTCCTGAACGACATACCAAGAGTCATTTTCATAATTCGGTCGTCTATATGCCGATCGTTAGTCACCGACTGAATTGTGTCACACTAAGCTATCAAAGAAACAAAATTGTCCATCTCCACACTCTTTGTCTCTTAGGCCAGATCATTTCATCCTTTGTCTTTAAATATCAACAAAGTTTCAATCTTTTGTAAAATCATTTATCAACAGTGAGAGTTAATGAAAATAATTTGTAGAATTAGAGTGAAATTTTTTTTCAAAATCATGTCTGTAAGCTGGCCAGACTATAGATATTAAAAAAAGCAACAAAATCACGATTGATTTTAATTTACAAACTTGATGTGAAATAAAGTTATATTTGTAAGCAAGATTAACAATTATACAATTGAAAATTATTGTCATGTTTATTTGAAGTTTTATGATTCGGGAATCTGTTTTAAGAAAAATTAAAATCAAAACTGGTTTTCGCAATTATGCTTTTCCATTATTAGCAATTTTGGTAGGTTACGTACTAAAACAATTGGGCGGAGTAGAATTCAATTGGACCTCTGGCGGAAAAAATTATAGTTGTCACAGCGAGTGAAATGATTCGTTTAGCATTGTTTTTTTTTCTAAGGAGCCGTCCCTTCGCCATACAGTTTCTGCGACTCACAGTTGCATAGTATATGCAGAGCTGTTTTGGTATCCTTTTTGCATCTTCTGCATGTAAGGTCTCCGTTGTACAGCCCTATTTTGTTTAGGTGCTCTTTTGTGGGAAAGTGTCCCGTGAGTAACCCCGTTATGGTGCGTAGTTTGTTCCTGCTCATTGAGAGCAGTTCTTTCGCTACTTTTTCTGATGGTTCTTTCATGAATTTCTTCCCATGTATTTGCCTGGTCGTATTCTTCCAGTGTTTATTGTGTTGTTCTTTCAACCACCCTTTTAACCATGACTAGCATTGTTTTTGTATTATATGCAAATCAACGTAATTACCGTAAATTTGTTTAATTTTGTGTCAGTGATAAGCTTGAAACTGTGTTTTTCGATTCAACTCCACTGTCATCATTTCTGAGGTGATATTCTGATGTAAGCAGAGATATTATGGAAGAGGTTATGTTATCTATTTTTTGTTTTCATTGCAGATCAAGTTTGATTGTACCATTTTGTACCCTTTTTAAAGTTTTATACTTTGAATGATGTCGCTGCATAATCGAAACTGATAAAATAAACTTTGAAGAATAGTCAGTGTATAATCCATAGTTACTAAAACGAAGAGAAAATAAGTAGGTGTATTGAAGAATCAAAATATTAATCAATACAAACGCACCTTCCCTGCAACTTTTGTAGATATGACTATAACAAAAATAAAATAAAAAAACGAAATCAGACCTAAAGCTAAACAGTTAATTGAACGCTTGTTGTACTTTTCACAAATATCAACCAAACCTATAACTCCAAAAATAAAAATTTAGTTTAACAACACAAAATACTAAATCACAATCAAAGAAAAAGCAATAGTTTTACAAAACACACACTGAGAGTAACTAAAACAGCAAAATAAAACCACTTAAATATCAAAGGGCTTATATACGGCAGCTGATTTGTTTTACTCAATGCTAAGATGACATTGACATTTCAGAGCGCGATCTATCGATTTCTTCTCTTACCAATACTAAAAATACGATACCAAAACTGTATCAGTATCCAAAAATTGATATTGTATTATTAGGTGTTTTTGTAAACTGGCCTAGTTTTCATCGAGTGATTGGAGCTATTTATAGTCTTTGTTCTTTTCTCAATCTCTGGAGGTTGACAAATTATGACTTAATTTAACGTCGCCTTGCGTTTTTTTTAACAAATAAGGATACTACCATCAGAACTAGTTTTATTGTATTTTTACTCACTATTATTTCGTCGAAAGCTGATATGGACAGACATTTTTATTGGATATTATTTAAAAGTAAATCTTGTAACTCGAGAAAAATGCCTGCATGAGACTCTTCTCAAAAGTGCTTCGACTCCATACTTGTGATGCACTGGATATGTCAGAGAGTTATCAGACAATAAAAAGTTTTAGGTCACCACTACCTTTTAGACAGAAGAACAAAAATAAGACTGAGGTGAAACATCTTGTAAAATTTAATTAACGATATTTATTTAAAAAAAGTTAAGAACTTACCTTCACTGGGCACGCTCTTATTGTCGGTTAATCTGAAATTTGAAAAAAAATAACATTAATTTGATTCTACTAATGCTAGGAGGAAAATAAATGGGACCTATACTTTTTAGGTACTTATTTTTAACCGTAAGCTGAAGTATTAAATTATTTCATAAAAATACCAGTTTGGAATATGGTGAATGAATTAGAATGATGTAAAACGTGAATATTATATTTTTGTAGTTCTGCTTAAACCTATGAAACTTTTTTTTAATTTTAGTGGACCAAAATGTTGGTTTGTACCTCTCATCTGCCATGTTTTGTCTTAGATTAGGTTAGGTTAGGTTCTATGTGAGTGGGGCCTCGCCACCTCCACTGCGACCTTCATTAGATCTATTGTGGCTCACCCCTAGGAATTACAATTTACCCCATAAGCCTGTGCTTCTGACGAAGTCCATGGTTGTACCTATTTGGTGATACTTCATCACGGTTTTTGAGGGGGTTCACAGACATCTATTTCCTCGCGCACAAGTTTAGGGCCGTTTGAAGAATATTAGAAATTATCTCTTCAAATTGGCCTCTAATAATTATCACTATATCATCAGCATACCCCTGGACATCTATCCCCTGACTAGATAAATCACCCAGGAGATCGTCAATCGGTAGTGACTACAAAAGGGGGAAAGCACCCCCTAGCCGCCATGCCATGCTTTGACTTACTTCAGATGGTAAAAATTGTTACAGAGAAGATGAAAGACATTGAAAGTTCAAAGTCTGTATCTTGGAAGTCATTCGATATAATATATGATGCAATTCAACTAATCTATACCGAATGAATCAAAGTTGTCCATATCCTTGGGTAGGTAATTTCTTGCCAAAGTAAGAAAACTTTGCCAATAAATTGAGCAAATGAATGGCCTTAAACAGTTAATGTTGTTTAACCTTCTTGATCTTCAGTGTTATCTGCCGAAACGCCAAAGATAACACTTAAAGGTAACTCCGGGGGAGAGTAAAACGTAAGCAATCTATTATGTACGTACAAGGCGTGCTGTTTTACTGGTTGAAATGCCCGCCACCGTTTACAACCGCACTTGAAGTAAATGAATTTAGGTTTACATGTACAGGAATGGATTTAGTTTTTTAATTAATAATATAATTCATAATCCAAGCTACGAGTATATCTGATTAGTTAATCTAAGGAATTCTATAAGTGCCAAATATTGAAGAAATGCGGTACATTCAAATTTTTTTTGAAGTAGACTAGAAGCGAGAGAAGAGATCACTGAAACAGCCTTTGCTGCAATTGTTGATAAGTGGAAAACATTTCATATTTGACAGATTAAGCAATATCAGACCAGAGAGCTACTTACATTATTATCCACTACAGAAATCATTTGGACTGTAAGAAATAGCAATAGCTGAAAACTAGAAGAAATTGGATAAAGACAAAGCATTTCCAGTTTAAATTGAAAATAATAATATATAGGAATCCAATATTGCATATTCAGAGTATGGGATAGTGGTGTACCTTTCACTTGATGGAGGTAGAAGCCGCAGTTAACCTGTCAATCTTATTTTTACCTATGAAGACTATAATATCAATACATCATAATTCTATGCAGTGTTCAAGATTTTTTTCTTCGAATTTATCAGTGTGTTTTATATAATGTATACACTGTGGTTTGACTTTGAGTTTTGAAAATCTTCATTGTATCTCAACTAGATTTGAGAAATGGTGGAACTCTTATGGATATCAATAGTTACTTGGTATTTTCATTATACAGTCTTTGTACCAAAATGCAAATGTAGGCATTTAAAAGCTTACATGTTTTATTACTTAATTCATTCGATAATATTTCACCAATTGGTTTGTGGTCAATGTATATCTCAAGCACCTGTTTTCTTGCAATTGCACTAATACAATATTACCAGATCTTGTTTTTTCTCAACTGACTTTTGGACAGGATGCTTAATTTACAGGTTTCCATATTTGTGCAAGCAAAGTATTTTGGTTTCAGCATTTTTTCGAACCGATCTCAAGCGGTACCAGAATCGTATGTTATTGTGTTGCTTTTCACCCTAACCAAATACATGGTTTATTCAAAATCTTCTTTTGCTCGACAAGTTTGGTATCAACTTTGAATAGACATAATCGATCGGGAACAAAACCCGGACCTGTTGTAGGAAATCAACGATGCCAGAGCGACTTAACCTAAACTGTACTAAATTATAAAGTTATTACGACAGCATAGATTTCCGCGTTGATAGTGTGATGTTGCTTTAATTAATCTGGAATATATCGCGCGTGTGGGCCGGATCAAACTCTATTCGCGTCTCTCTCTTATTCGCGTTCATGAGGTACGAGGCATGATCCGCAAATTGTAAGTTACAACCTAACATCATTTTTCGCAAGTTATTTAATATTTCTATTACTTCTCTGTAAATACATATATGTACTACCTGAATGTACTACCTGAATTGTCAAACTGTAAAATGATTTATTAAGTTGATGCAGTGTTTGAGTGCAAAAAAGTTATTATTGAGTGAATCTCTTGGATGTTCCCTTGTAACATAGCCACGACGCATTCTGTTTCGGTCTTATCAATCCTTATAGGTGTCCTCTTCGAGATTTATGGGGAATAATTCGAGAAACTGATGAGAATTTCAGAGTGTGAAAGTTATGATTTAACGTACTTTCGTAACTCGGTGAGGGAGCGTTAATGTCATTTATGATACATTTTGAATTATGTTTGCACTGAGGAAATAAACGATCTTTAAAAGTTCATGTAACTGCGCACAATCGCTAAATGAATAATGTATCTTTTAATAAAAATATTTAATATCGGTTATTAATCTTAAATAATATACATCTCACTACTACCTAAATTTCATAATTACTTTACAGAAAACTTTCCCAATTTGTTCCATAACATCCAAACCACTCTATACAATAATCAAAAGCTCAATTGAACACTTCCATAATGCGTCTCCAATTAATCCATTTTCACTCTTCCTCCTCCTGAAAAATGGAAGCTCCAGCTTGTACCACCAGCTTTTTTATCTCTTCTTAAATATTCTGTAAACAGTATCACGAACATACAAGCAAAGTTTTTGATCTACACTGATGCCTCAAAGTTTCCAGACAGGGTTGGAGCCGAGGTAGTGACTACAACTACTACAGTTTATATATTTTTAAGGCCCCTCCATGCATTTGACACTCACCGCCTCCTGGTTATCTCTGATTTCCTCATCATAATAAAAAAGATTTCTTGATTCATCCTTTGAAACTTCACATCACCCAATAAAATCACAAGAACGTTATTTTCATCTGGATACCATCCCACATAGGAATCAACAGCAAGGAAGAAGCACAGGAATATGCCAATCAAGACGCAGATAATGACAATAAGGGAACCATTGGGTTAAAACTGAGTGAAAATGTGAAAACCAAATCTAAAGCTCAAATTAGAGCCGGAGCGTGTGAAAACCAGTAGAAAAATGCAAAAGCTAAATTGAACGAAGTGTTTCTAGCTCGAATCCGCCTAGGATACGCTGGACTAATACTCAGAGATATTCTCAGAGATATTCTCAGCAAAAGTTAACCGTGAAGCACCTACTGATTCAATGTCCCCAATTATGGCAGAGCGACAACTGGCGCTGCTGCTTCATGGTCATTTAAAGGGGCTTCTCAAATCAACGGATGTTCTGAGACCCCTAAAGGTACTGTTTTGATTAAACTTTTACTTATTTTGGTATTTTGAGATTCTAATTCTCCAGCTATTGGCATAGCGATTTTATTCTGTGTGAATAATATTGTGAGGATAACATTTTTTCATAATAAATTTGTCTTATTCCACATTTTCAACTAGTTGATCGAATATTTTCTAAAAAAAATCGATTTCTTTCACGGAATATTATCTTCCAACATATTATTGAAAAAAAAGACAATTTTGTCGAAAAAGCAGTACAAATCAATTGCAACATCATTTATTGGGCGATTTTTATAATATCATTATCTTAAAAAGCGAACAAGTCAATAGTTTTACGTGTCTCTTCAGATTTCTATATGATTTATGTTTCCAATAAAGAAGGAAATCAAAACGAGTCACTGCTGGACCCAAAAAGAGAATAAATCAGCGTGAATGCATTTGATGAAATCACTATAAAGCCATGCCGGTTGATCGTGTCACCGACATGAAGGGTGTGAATTTACGAACTGAAATATGGTTAACTATTAGAATCAATTTTCACATGAAAAACCAACAAAAAGTTTTTTAAACATGCCTCTGTTTGTTTAAAAAATATGAAATTTTGTGAACTTTCTGGAAAATGAATCAGCCACTATCCACATTCATTCCCTTTTGGCATGTAATAAGCATGATGACAGTCACTAAGAATCTGTAAAATATTGATTAGATATAATTATATAAGATGAAGAGATTATAAAGAAATCACTAATTTTTATTTTACGATTGAAAATATAAGAACAAAATTTAACCATCCGCCATCTATCTCAAACACCAGTTGCAGAAAGAACAAGATACAGACTAAGTAGAGAGGGAATCATTAAAAAAAACCACCTTCTCACTTCTTAGAAATCAGACAACCTGGGACATGCCACAAGACGGTATGATGAAAAAGTATAACTTTTCAAAGAAATTCGTTACGGAATTGATCGGAATGTGATCCAAATACCATCACCAGACTTGGAAAGAATTACATTCAATGGTACACAGACGGCTCAAAAGCAATAAAAGGAACTGGGATAGGAGTGTTCGGGCCAGGAACCAAATACTCTGAAAGCTTGGGAAAAACCCCAAGTATCTTTCAAGCGGAAATCCACGCCATAAGAAAGTGCGCCCAGTTCAATATTGATAAAGGATACAGAAGACAAAGGATTATCGTAATGTCGGATAGTCAAGCAGCCATTAAGGTACTGAGCTCTTCTGTAATCAGTTCCAAAATGGTGTGGGAATGCCTAGACAAACTCAATGAACTAGGCGAGAACAATATAGTCACCTTACTATGGATTCCAGGACACACGGGAATAGAAGGAAATGAAATAGCAGATGAACTAGCAAAGAGGGGGACTGAAATACCTTTCTGGGGGCCTGAACCCTTTTGCGGAATCAGCCCCAATGTAATATTGGAAGGAATAAGTAAAGCCGAGAAAAAGAGAAGATCTGACCATTGGAAAGATCTAGTAGGGCTTATACAATCAAATACTCTTCGGGGTGACTACAACCTGTTGAGATCAAAAGAATGCATAAGTCAAAGTAAAACTGCGCTAAGAGTTCTAACAGGGATCCTGACGGGACATTGTCGCCTGAATGGGCACCTGAAAAAGCTCAAAATAGTGGAGGAAGAAAAATGCACATTTTTTGGAATGGAAGAAGAAACCTACATCTACATACTTTCCAACTGCACAGTACTTCAGAATCCTAAAGCACAGCACCTAGGAGATTACTGGATAGAAGAGGAACATTTGCCTAAGTTGAAGCCTGCAGACATCCTAAAATTCCTCCGGGAAATAGAACTAAAGGAACTACTAGTTTCTTAGACTCTCCTCAGAAACTGAGTGGAAGTGAGGGGGTACAATAGATCTTTTAGGTCTCAGTGAATGTCACCCAAAAATACATACATACATACATACATACATCTCAAACACCAATCCGAAGAGAATGACGCCGTACTTTCGCAAATATCTATGATCCGAACATTTGTTTTGAGTAACATTGTGAAATCGCACACAAACGATACACATTATGATTAATCTCTATGATAAATAATCGCACAAAATGATTCAAATTTTGTTCAAGTGTCAAAATAAATTTTTAGTCTGCAAGCTGTCAAGTGTTTGAAGTTTGACTTTGACACAGATCATATATAACCTATCGACACAGATCACCTATAAATGGTATTTACGAATTGATGATGTCATAGACAGTCGCCATTACTATTCTATTGTTTTGGCGCATAATTTGAAATGTGTTTTCAAAAGTTGAATTATTTCTCTTTTGAAAACTTTTTTTCTTACAGAAATAACATTTATTGTAGATAAAGTATATACGTGGAAACATCGTGAAGCAGTTTTTCAAAATCAGTCATCATGCCTATTACTGATGGGGATACATCACCCAGCTACAAGTTTGGATGTTACTGTCATTCATTCTTTTATAAATGGATCATAAAGAAACTTGTAATTTATAAAATAAAAAAATAAACTTTAGTTCGAGAAAGGGTAGTTTTGTATCAACTAATGAAGTAATGTGAAGTTTTTGAAGTGGACGCGGAATTGCAAGTCCAGTTGTTGCGAATTGTCGAACTAAAAAAGTCCACCGCGTGTCGCAAATGACCAGAAGACCGGAAAATGGTAACGACATAATCACCAGACAAAAGCTTATAAACAAAATTGTAGACGACAAAAATTAACCGTAGTTAAATGTGTTCGGTAATGAGAGTAAACTGGAAGTGTGCTTGCAATTGCTGGCACTCGGACAGTAGCAGTAACATGAATCCCAATTTCAAAATCCCGATGTATAATCACCTCTGCTGGCCGCATTGATATTACTTTACTCCTCTCTTCTTTCAATATCAACCCTTTCTATAGTTGTAACAAGGATAGGGTATGAAAAGAATGGCTTATGAGGAAAGATAAACATTAGGCCCTATTGCTTTCTGTATATGATATGCTCTTAATGAAAATTATTATTTATTGTATGGATGCTGGAAATAATTCCGACGATTCTCTCACATAGTCTGGCCATAGGAATATAATGGAGTCGTTGAAACGTCCTTTTGGATAGGATACAATTAAAAATGGCACCAAATCCTTTGTCAGCTAAGATCTAACTTAATGAAACGGAATTTGGTATCGCATTAGTGCAAAATGGATGTTTTCAAGAACGGCTTACACGAAATTTCAACGGAATTAGGATATTTAAATTCTGGATAATTAAATCAGAACTTATTGTTTTTTATAATTTTATAAATGTTTGTTCACGACTCCTGTTGAAATATACTTCTCCTCCCTACAATGTAAACAACGCATTTTGACACTGTTTTAAAGATCGTAGGGAGCAATTACCAGTAAGGTATTCATTGCCCTCGACGATAGGTTATAAGTCAACTTACCTCCCTTGAGTAGTACCTAATAATTTAAGCCATATAAAACGTGTAGGTATCTGTGCTCAAGAGTGACTTAAAAAACACCTTTACTCAGCCAAACTACATTAGATGCTCAGAAGTGTACAACTTATAGGTTTAAAACAGTCTGAAACTGCAAACTATCCCTTAAGCAAATAGCTAGACATAACAAAGTAACTTTTTTGTCGGTGCTAGGCAGTGCTGGGAATAACGGAAATAAAACGTTCCATTTTGGAACTAGCGAAAAGTAAAGGTAAACTTGAAACCATTTCTTCGTTAAAGCGACGCTTTACTGTGAAAGTAATTCTTTTCACAGTAACAGTGAAAAAGCACTAATATGTCTAGTTTGAGATGCTAACAATGTAACCTTGATTTCCCCCATATTTTCTATTAAATCTAAAGGAGTAATGTGTACCCCAACTTTTGATTAGTTTATAACTTTTTTAGAATTTCATTACTTTTAAAGTAGCTCCGGACTAGAAAAGAAATTGCTATAGTTATATTTATAGTTATAGTTAAATCGTGCGGATTTAAAGGTGATCACTAACCATATGTGTCAAATCAGAAGACACAGACCCGGAGGAAATAATGATGGTTAATGTTTCCTGCACACTGGTTGACGAATTTCCACTTTTTCATTCATTCTCGAAATAATCTATCAGATTAAGTACCATTTTTTTTGCTTGAGGATGCAAAATACCGGAAAATTGCTTCTTATTATTCATATTGTCACTTTGAATTGTCAAAGTGACATAACTGACATTTAAATAAAAACTTCGCTGGTGAAAGACTTTTTAGAATCGCTGAAAACTAACCGCTGTTTGCACCGGTTGCAGTTATCTTTTGGCTCTAGTAACTCATGATTAACTTTAACCATTGATTAAAAGTGAAGTGTTTTACACCATTTGTGGTTAAGGTACTGGTTAGTAAATTATTTGTTAGGTACAAGTTGGTATCTTGACATTTAGGAATAATTTGATAAACAGCAATTTTGTTGGTACTAGTGATGTCAAATATGACAACTATTAGATATTTATATTTGTAAAATTACCCAAACAAAAGGTAGGAGTTTTCGAAATGAGCGGAAAGAGAAAAAGATCAACAAATTCCTTCCAAAATGAGAAAATAATGTGCATGAATTCAATAAGAAAGTACCTACCTACAAGCACATAATAGAATGCAAGGAAACAGGTGCGTTAAGCTGGAAGGATAAGGGACAGGCCTGGACAAAGATTGAGGGAGAGTTTAATGCTCAATCAGATAGCTACAGATCTATAGATGTTTTAAAACGATTTTACACAAATAAAAATGAAGAAATCTTTTTCTAAAAGTTGTTGCTTAGAAGTAATTTTCCCTCTGATATCTTCCAAGATTTCCAGGTCATCTTCATCTTTTTCAAAATTCATTAAATCCATTTTTTATTAAAATAGGAATTTATCTCGCAAATTCGCCAAGTACTTCAGTTGATTGTCATATTGACATAACTTTAATTAATAATTATATATCTTAAACCCTACCTTATCTGTGGATTAGATTTAACTAATAATTGTAGCGTTAACTCAAGAATAAATGTCATGGTGCAAGGAACATTTTAATTTAACTAGTAATTGAAACTTAACCACATCTTAACTAAGACCGGTGCAAATGGCTGTATATACATATCCTTTTTTGCGCGATCGATCTTTTTTGTTTATTTACAGCATCGGTTGTCAGGACGGTAGGTTGTGTTTACTGGTTTCTAAGTCTAACACGTCGGTAAGTGATTTAGTTACCGTTCAGACGTCGGTAAGTGAATTACTTACCGACATCTTAGCGTTACACATACATTTAAGTGGTCCTAAATAATATATTACTCCATCCATTACACAAAAGGAACAAAAAAAATAAGAAGATTTATATTTTTTCAATGAACAGAACCGAATAGAACGATATAAAAAATAATAAATAGCATAAAAACAATTTCACCAAAATGCAAATTATATTTTAAACCGATCGAGACTGGGCAAATACATGGGAAGAAATTCATAAAAGAACCATCAGAAA
>CAJUYH010007240.1:0-18022 GCA_910591685.1 Galerucella tenella | reverse complement strand
CCACGCTGAGTCGTAAGCTCGATTTATGTCAAAGAATACGCTGAGAACTTTTTGTTTATTAAGAAAAGCTTCATGTTCATACTGTTCGAGATATTTGAAATATTTTTCTCTACTTATAATCAAATAATATTAAATTAATATCGTTTTCTTTTTTTACAGGTTTTACCGGTCTCGTTTCAGCTCAAGAAATGCGATATGCCTAAAGGTAGGAGAATGTGACGAATGACAAAAATGAAACATAATTGTGAAAATATTAATAGTTTATATTTTAGAAAATTTTCCCTGTTAAACATTGAACTTTTATAGCAATTAACAGCTATTTTTTTTCGATTTCGGATTATTTTTGATAATTTGTTTCTATAGATAATTTTTCTATATAAATATTTTTTATTTTCGTTATTTAAAAAGTGTGTCTGAAATATATTAAATATCGCAAACACCCCAGCAATAGGATATTTTTAGGTGGATTTTGTTTGTGTTTCTTCTTCTTCAGGTTAAGTTTTTTTAGCGCTTCAACCTTCAATGAGCAAATCGGTCAATTATTCAGGCTATAATCGAAATTTAATATTTTTTAATTCAATTAGAAAGTTATCAAAACAAAAATAATAGAAAAAGTACAAAAAAAAATTATTTTCCGAATGATGGAAAAAAATCGCTTGGAAATTCAATTTTTCTCTATAATTTAAAGCCTCATTAGAAGCAATAGATTAATTGAATCAATGTATAATATAAAATAAAAAATTGGTTGAGAATTAATTTTTTTCTATAGCTGAATTCTGATCCAGGGATATTTTAAGAAGGTTTCTTAAGACATTAATTCAATCAGGAATATTATTAACCATTTTATTGTGAAATTATATTTTTGAAATATTAATACACTCAGAATTCCCTAGGTTGAGGCGATTGCTCTAGACAACTCTAAAAGGATAATTGAAGATAAGGAAAGCAAATAATTTTTGGTGCGACGTTATGGGTGTCAATAGGTCAATTCAACATTTAATATTTTCAATTTAAACAGAAAGTTCTGAAAACAAAAATAATAGAATATGAAAAATTAATTTTATCTAATTCCGCTATCAAATGTGACATTTTACGTCACTCCTTGACGTTAGGTAACGTCACATTTTTCATAACCTTCATTTATCAGTTATGAAAAGTAGTTATGTAAAAACTTTACGTAACTGTTTATGTTTCAACATAGAGATACCACATGAGTTTCAAAGAATAATTTATTAATTAGGTAGGTACTGTCAAAACTGACAATTATTTCATTATTTAAACTGTACAATTAACCCATTATTTTAATTCAATAGTATTTTGAGATTTATAAACATTGAAAACATTATTCAGGACACAGTTATTTAAAGTAAGTCAATTTTCTGGGTGAATACATCATAGTAACAATACTTCTAACACCATTCGACTCCACTTCAATATTATCATTGTAATTGAAGATTTTATTGAATATTATGAAAGCGCGGAATTAGATAAAACGTTGTACGTAAACACGTTATGAAGATAGCGACATTGTTCAACACGCGTAATTTGCAGAACTCGCTAGCGCTCGTTTTGGCAAATATTACGCTTGTTGAACAATATCGCTCTTTTCATAACTAATTACGTGAATATCTATTATCAACTTTATATTATAAAAAGATAAATTTATTTATATGATATTTTGAAACACCTCAAATTTTCTCGCCAATTTAAAACATTTATTCAGTCTAGCATATTTTTAAATAAATAAAAAAATTGCTTAAAGAATTGTATTTTTTCCAATTTAAAAAATTTATTTAATTCAGCATATTAACTAAGAATTTTGTTAGAAAATTATTATTTTATATTAAGACAATCCCAGAACGCACTAGGCATACAAGGAGATCTTCCAGACCGCTCAGAAGAAGTGACAACAACTTATTATTTCGGGTGTTTCCAATTTTTTCCAATTCACTGTTTATCATAAATTTAATTTTTTATTAGCTGAGATATTTTTTTGTGGTAACACAAATTTTCAAATCGTTGTATGCCTGTATTTATAGTAGAATATGTGATCACAGAAATTTCCTTGGGGACTATTAGACTTGTTGTTTTTCAAAATGTTTAATTCAACGTAATATCTAATTTTTATATTTTTAATCTCTCTTAACTTCTTTAAAAATTTTAATATTTCGCTAAAGATTCCTTTTTGTGCCCAGATTATTTGGACTACTCGCTAACTAAGGTTCTTTGGTTAACAAGTTTTTTTCAAAATTAGATCTATACAAAATTATATTGCTTAAAAATATTCATTTACTTCCAAATTTTGAATGTGTTTACTTTAGTAAGTATAATCTTGATCTGGATACTGCACCGAATTGAAGTTAAACAATTTCATTTTTAAGACATGTTTCTCCTTGAAGCAATTCTAAACTTCAAAGTATTTTTGATTCTCACACTCTTCCCTATATACTATTAGAATTTTGTAAAAACTTGTTATTTTTTGTATTAGTTGGAAGAGTGTTTGGGTAATATGGTAAGATTTCACGAACTACAATGAAAAAGCAGTTGGGTTACGCTCATCTTCCCTTTATTATTCGAATTGTATGATTCAATTAATTTAGTAAATTATAACACGAGATATGTATTTAATACAGTACTCTAAAATGTAATCTATTTTGAATGACATGCAACCGATTTTTATAGATAGGTGAGTTACTCTATAAACACAGGTACTGGCTCGAGGTTGCTCTAACGTAGTGGACTTAGAGTCGGTATCATAGGGAAACTATGTGATGTATGCCTTTGACTAAGAGATAAATGTGGTAGCAATCTTCGGTCGGTAAATGGAAATGGTCGATTTCGGTTTTTAGTGATGGTTAATTGTAAAAATGGCGCTGTTAAAATGGTATTGGGATGGAGATTCCACCGTGGAAGCAAATATGAGTGTTTTAATTATTTTCTTGTCTCTTGAGTCGCCACTGTTTACTTCTACTAATTTAAGCATAACTAATAATATGATGATTTAAGGTTACTCTTTGTCATCAATGAGAAACCTTTAAACATTTAATTTGTTGCTAAATTTACAGTATGGTAAAAATAAAAGGAATAAATTCATCTTTTCGTAGACCGGTAAAAGACGACCTTCCAATTCCATAATAATAATAATAATATTTATTCACATCGGCATGATACAATTACAAAATGAAAAATATAAAGTTAAGCTGTGAATTAATGAATACTCGGATAAGTGTTACACACTTGATTCGAGAAGCTATTAAATTATGTATACGGGGTTAGGTTAGGCCAGCCCCTTCTCCGGATCTTAGCCCGTTAGATTTTTTTCTTTGGGACTAACTAAAATCACGTGTTTACGTTAGACGACCAACAAACTTACAGGAATTGAGACAAATAATTATTGATGAATGTCAACTAATACGTGAAGAATTCTTGGAAAGAGTGACTCAAGAATTTTTTAATAGGATGGCATATTGTCAGTAAGTAATCGGCGAGCATTTTGAACATTTTAAGTAATTTTGTTTCCCATTATTTTGAAATAATGAAATGTACATCTATTGTACAATTATAGCAGTGAGTTATTCCTCGTTTTTACATTTTTTTTACACTAATTCAGTATGTATGAATTCAAAATAGCAAGCTCTTTCAAAATCTATAAAAATGTGTGTAGAAGCTGATGGCATTTCCGATTAAACCGGAAGTATATTATTAACAAAAAAATGTACATCAGATGCATTTTGTTCCAATGCACTTACGTGAAAATTTTCGTAAATATCGTTCTTTTCGTTCCAAAGACATTTATACTTGGTTCCATACTTTATCCCTGAGAGAGGAAGAGTTCCTGGAAAGGTGGAAGGTGGCCAGGGTGATCCATGTGAAGAAGACAGGTAGGGATGGGAAGCAGGCGGGGGACTACAGGCCCATGCCTGCTGTTTGGATTGGGTAAATTGATGGAGGGGATAATAAAGGTTAGGATTGAGGAGGAAGTTGATAGGAATGGGGGTTTTAGAGAAAACCAACATGGGTTTGTAGAAGGGAAGTCATGCATCTCTGCGCTGGACAGGGTAGTGGATTTGGTGCAAACGGCTAGGCAGGGTAACGGTAGGAATAAGAAATTGGCACTGCTTGTGTTCTTCGAAGTGGGGAACGCGTTCAAGTGTCAGTAAACGGGCGGTGTTGAGCGCGTTGACAGTGGACACTAGGGGGAGAAGGTATGGGACGGAGATTGGAGTGCCCCAGGGCTCAATTCTGAGACCGACGCTTTGGAAGTGTGTGTTTGATGAATTTTGTGAGATAGCATGTGAAGAGGGATGTGAGATTACGGTGTATGCGGTCGATGTCTGTCAGGTATGTACGGCAAAGGCAGAAAGAAAGGCGGAGAGGATGTGTAGGAAGATTGGAGAGGAGATAGAGCGGTGTGGACTGGAAGTGGCTGAGGATAAGACGGTGGGGCTGAAGGGGCGGAGCAAGGCAAGGGAGGTGGGGGTGATGGTGAAGGGAAAGAAAATTCGGATGGAGGAAGCGGTGAAATATCTGGGGGTGTGGTTGGATAGCCAATTATCCTTCAAAACCCATATGTTGAACGCTGCACAGAAGGCAAAAGTAAGGGCAGCGTGGCTGGGAAGATTGATGCGTAATGTGAAAGGACCGGGAGAATGGAAGAGGAGGATGATTGGTAGGACGGTAGAGCAGAGTATGCTGTATGGAGCGGAAGTGTGGGGTGAGAAAGCAGGGGTGAATGCGCTGGTTAGACCACTAATGCGGGTGCAGAAAGGAATACTTCTGAGGGTGGTGCAGGCGTACAGGACAGTGGGTGGACTGGCTGCAGCAGTGCTGTCACGGTCCTATCCATTGGACTTGATAGCTAGAGCAGGACAGAAACGCTGGAGGGGTGCGAACAGAGAGGAAGTACAGGAATGGATGGATGAGGAAATGGAGAGAAGGTGGGATGAGTATGAGGGTGCGCTAAAAGGAGCGATTGGGAGCAGGAGAAATTGGTTGGACCGGTAATTCGGAGAGGTGAACAACTTCTTGACGCAGGTGCTCACAGAGCATGGGTCGAGAGTGGGTAACCTCCACAAGATTGGGAAAAGAGAAACTGGAGTGTGCGAGAGATGTGAAGTGGAGGATGATGTGGGACATGTGTTTAGATGTTGGAAGAACGAGGAAGTTTTGAAGAAGCTAGAAAATAAAATGGGAGAGGCGGTGTATAGGGAAAATATGGTGGATATTATGTTGAGGGGTGAGGAGGAATGGATGGAGATAAGTGGCGTAGTGAAGAGCATGATTAGGGGAAGGGAAGGACTCGTTATGGCATGAGAGAGGTAGGGGTGATGGAAGGGAGAAGATGACGGATAGTCTGTGAGGGACCGCCGCCAGTCTTGAAGTATGCTAGGGTAGTGATTCCAAGGCGGGAGTAACGGCGAGTTTGAGGTGGGTTTGGTTGGTAGGCATCTCCGTGGGGATGAGTCCAACACTGTCTGGGTACTGGTTAAGGACCCAGTCGAACATGAGTTTTCCATCTCGGCCCGAAAAAAAATTTATCCCAGCCCTGTATATTTATCTATAACAAATGAATATTAAAACTTTGAATCACTAATCGACCTATCTAAATATATAAAATTCAAAACACATTTTTATACAAAAAGACACTTATACATACAAAAATACACACTATGAATATATTATTATGAATAAATTAACCCGAAGGCTTCCGAGAGGTGTAATAATACCTGTTTCGGAAAACTACTAAAAAACTTTGTATAGTACATTCAATATCCTTCTTGGTGTGCGTCATCATATATGACTTATATTGGGGTTTTGGGTATGTCGTTAATTGCTATTTTGACAGATAGCTAACCTTAAATTTGATAAATAAAATCATCCGGATCGTATTCAGCCAAATTCGAAATGGCTATGAAATTAATAATTACCAGCTTCTAACTGAAAAAACTTTCAAAATGCTTATGTTTTTCCGTGTATTTAGGAATATTTTTGTATTATTTGAATGAATATAACAATAAGATTAATATTCACTTTTCGACCTTAAACAACAAAGTACAGACCTGACGACAACTGTCAGTGGGACAATTAAAAAAAGACGTAAGACACATTGCCGCTACTAAAGGTACGTCTGCATCCTATTTTGGTCGATGTATTTTCTCCCAATTGATAAGTCGCGCTTGCGCTTAATCTGAACATCAACTAATCAAATTTTTCAAGTTAAAGATTAGGGTAAACGTTTGTAATACATTTAAACGGTTCATTATTGTGATATTTTGATTAGGATTAATCACAGACCTTTTAACAGGGATCCTAACGGGACATTGTCGCCTGAATGGGCACCTGAAAAAGCTCAAATTAGTGGAGGAAGGAGAATGTAGATTTTGTGGCATGGAAGAAGAAACCTCCATCCACATACTTTCCAACTGCACAGCACTCCAGAATCCTAGAGCACAGCACCTGGGAGATTACTGGATAGAAGAGGAACATTTGCCTAAGTTGAAGCCTGCAGACATCCTAAAATTTCTCCGGGAAATAGGACTAAAGGAACTACTAGTTTCTGAGACTTTCCTCAGAAACTGAGTAGAAGTAAGGGGGCACAATAGACCTTTTAGGTCTTAGTGAATGTCACCCCAAAAATCACACATACATACATACATACAATCACAGACCTGCCTTTTTTCAATTTCTTCCAACGTAATGTGCTAAAAGGACATTAACAATCGATGACGCACACCAAAAAAGTTATTATATGAACTCTATGATTTTGATAAGTTCTGTGCGACCATCCAAGAAATAAAATTATTTGCATTAAATTGAAATCTGCTTATTTTTTCTCTTATTTTTTGGTAATCAAACCACAATAATGTTTTTTATTTTTTATTTCGACGTTTCGGTAGCGTTCCAGCTACCGTTGTCAAGATTAACTAGTAATAAAATAATTTTTGGTCCCTATCTGACACAACGAAAAAATATGACAACTAGACAATCAATAATATTTTGAAGTTTAAGACTACAAAACTTTGTTGTCAAATTTTATTGAGGTCCATTCATAGTAGATCACATCTCTGGTAAAATGTGAATAAAATATTCTATTTTATGACATTCCAACGATATGATAGTCTACTAAAAATGGAATCCAGAGAAGTGCACGTTCCAGGAACGGTTTTTATTGGAATAGCGCTTTTTTCCGTTTATTTTGGAAATGTTAATTAAACGCGTTTGTGGTCATTTTTTGTGTATGATTATTTTTGTTTTCAAAATATGTATAACTCAGTTTGGTGATTTTGTGTATTGAAGTGTGTATCGATTAACAACTATTCCAATGATAAATCATAAGAAAACCTGGATAAAAACTTATTATGCTATCCTGATAACGCAGGTAATTGATTATTGGAAATTCCTCTTTCTAACATTGGTAACCAAATTTGACTACATTCGGCTGAAATACTAGCTACACATTTATCTGCATTCAGTTGTATTAAAGCACTTTCTTTGATTTTTCGTCTTTTATTATTGGGCTCTTTCAATATTATTTTTGTCGAATCCCATTGAATCTTATACCCCTCTTCCCAAGCATGTTTACAAATACCTGACTTAAAGAACTCCCTATCTTTGATGTATTTTTTATGTTCACTTATTCGGACTTTCAATGGTCTAGATGTTTCACCTAAATAGAATTTGTCGCATTCACAAGATATCTGATATATGCAATTTTTTGAAGATTGTTCTTCATTTTTTGGTTTTGTATTTGTTAGTATAGATCTCAAGGAACTTACAGAAGATATAAAATCTTCTCACAGCACGGCACTGTTATTGGAATATGTGATCTTTCCTGTGTGTATTGCTATCCTTGTTTTAGAATGAGAGAATCGATTCAGATGTTGGATATTTTTAAAACACTAATCCATTTGCGATGCGAGGGTTTGATTACTTTCTATTGAATGCTTTGATTGTTTCTTTCACGGAGAATTAATAGTGCTGCAAATATTTGGTGTTGGTATGTTCTGCTTATACATTTTTGGAAAACCATGAAAATTAGTGGTTTACTGAAAACCTGTAAATAATGTTAAGTAAGTGTTAACATTGCTTTTCCACGGTTTTTAATTCTAAAAAGAGTATCATATTTTATGTTTTGAATGGATTTAATATGATGATTCGATAATTTTGATATTAAATTAAAAAAAAAAATGAATCCCATCGAAAACACGTACAGTTTTTCGAGATTTATGTGATTTAAGGCACTCTGTATTGTAGCTTTTTCACAATAAGGTAAATCTACTAGACTCTGTAATTTCAATAAATATATCCGCCTCGGCATTAAGCCATGTCCTTATTCAAAGATAGCTTTTAGAAACCTCAAAACAATTAACCGATAGATAATTCAAGAAAAAAACTTTCAGATTGAAGCGTTACGTTAAGAAAATCAATAAACGTCATTTTATCTAATTCTGCGTAGAGTTAGAACGAATTCTTCCAAAGAATAATGTCGACCAGTTCGTAAAGCACCTAATAAATCGGTATAAATGGCAAAATGGCGGTCTTTTCCCCGTGTTACAACACCTACAGTCTTCATACAAATTGTTTTCTAACTCGAAAAATATCTATTTATTACGCAACGTCCTTTATTAAATGTTATACACGACGATTTACATGATTACCCGTTGTAGTACACAATTTTTTTAAATCTATACAGGGTTATCTTTTGGTCTTCAGTATCTGTATCTGTAGAGTAGGGAGGGTGAGTGTGTAGGCTCACAGCACTTAGGCCACATGTGACCCATTGTACATCCTCCCGAGGAGTTGTCCTCCTAGGTCATTGTCCATCCTGTCCTTCTCAGGAAGGTGGACAGGTCACTGGGAGACATCTCCTTTATATCGGCAGGTGTAGGCCAAGACTCACCGAACACACACTCTCTTATTGACGATAACTCCGGACACTCGCATAAGACATGCCTGACAGTTTCATCTTCCTGTTCACACATCCTGCATAGAGGTGTGTCCACTAGCCCCATAGTATGGAGGTGTTTACTTAGTTGACAGTGACCAGTCAGAAATCCTACTGTTAAACGTAGGTTTTTCCTGGTCATCGCCAAATATTTCTTCGGCGCCAGCTTCCGAGGGTCGCCCAGGGTGATCCTGGCAAAACTGCATCCTTTGATTCCATCCCATCTCTCAAGGGATTGAGCATGGGTGTAACGTTTGGTTAGTTCCGCAATTGTCGAAGTCGTTAGGCCGTAGGTGTCACTGGGTCCTAGAATTTTCAGTCCAGCGGCTTCCCTGGCTAAAGAATCAGCAATGCGATTTCCTTTACTCCTGTCGTGCCCTTTAACCCACCTCAGGATAATGTTGTTATCTGCCGAGACGTCAGCTAAATCTTGGTGGCACTCTAGTACTAGCCTCGATATAACACGTTGTCTGTTCAAGGCTAATAGGGCTTGTCTACTATCAGTGCAGATTATTATGGTTTTGCCAGAAATTCCTCTTCTGGTTAGTTCTTTTGTGGCAATTGAGATACCAGCCAGTTCTGTTTGAACCACGCTGGTATTGTTTCCCATTCCCCACTTAATCTTGAGGCTCAGTGCTCTCGAGTAAACTCCACAGCCTGAGCCTTCTTTCATTTTTGAACCATCTGTATATATGCGTATTGCATTTGCAGCATCTGGCTCTGTGTTCTGTTTTATTTGAATTTTGTAGGGTTTGTTAAACAAAAACCTGGGTTCAATTGCATCGTTGGCTGCCTGCAGGAGAGGTAGCGCAGTGAGCGCTTCCTTCCATAGGCTCAACCTCAATTGGCCCATTCCTACTTCGGGGTTTACACCAGCCGTGCGCAATCGTACCATTGCCATTAACGCAACCTCCTTGACGTGTAGGTCCAGAGGGGTCAGACCAGTAATTAGTTCCATTGCTGCAGTTGGTGTTGTTCTCATGGCTCCTGTGATGTTCAGACAAGCCATTCGCTGTATTTGATATAATTTTTGGATGGCCGTTGCTTGTAGAACCTTCGGTCCCCATGCAATTGCTCCATACGTTAACATGGGTCTTATTATTGCAGTGTAGATCCAGGTGACCACACGGGGCGACAGACCCCATGTGCGTCCCACTGTCCTCCGACACTGCTCATATGCCACATATGCTCTTTTTGCTCTGCTGTGTAGATGAGAGTTCCATGTTAGTTTCCTGTCGAGGGTAATACCAAGGTATTTCACCTCTTCCGAAAAGTTTAGTTTGCTTTTGAAGATTTCGGGAGGTTTCAAACCCGATAAACTTCTTTTCCTGGTGAAAAGGACCATCTCAGTCTTTCTGGGATTGATCGACAATGAGTGTTCCTTACACCATTTTTCAATTAATTTAAGCCCATCCTGCGCTCTATCGCACAGTGTGTTCACAAATTTGCCAGTCTGCAAGATAACTATGTCATCTGCGTATGCAATTGTGTAGAATCCATTGTTGTTGAGGTGATTAATCAGGGTGTCTAGGACTATGTTCCACAGAAGGGGTGATAAGACTCCTCCTTGTGGACATCCCCTCATGACCAGTCCTCTTGGTCTTCAGTATTTTAACTTTAAATATGGTTAAGCGTGGGAAGACTCGCTAGTTTTTATATCACTCCTTTCTAGTGCGCAGTGGACAAATTCATCAGTTATTAGACTCTGTTTCACCTAAGAAACCACGTGAAGTTAGCCAACTGACTTGCGCAGAAACCAAAATCGGTCTTGTTCATTTATGTCGCCTTGTAATAACCGTTTCATGCCAACAACCATTTTAAAATTGATATTTGGGGTTGTATTTTAGCTAGCTTATCTGTAAGTGTTGTGTGTTTTATTTGATCAAAAATCATATCTCCCAAAAACTTATTGGTCAAAGGAAAAATTATTCACAGTCAAAGCCGACATATTCTAATTTTGTATTGACCTACAAAATGTTAAAACGTTACGCTACTGATTTGAACTCGTATTAATTTCTAAAATATATTTTTGATTTTGTTTCAGTTTTGTAACTTATACGTATATGAAATTTAAGCCATTCTACGACATAGTGGTGTAGGGTGTGTTGCAGCTACTCTTCCGCCACGAATTTTTCCACTTACTCCTATTTTGAGCTAAGTCCTTCGCTTCTATCCAGCTTCTTCCTCTTTTATCCAGTAATCCAGCTATTACCTTATCCCAAGTTTTCCTTGGTCTGCACCTTTTTGTTATTTTTTTCAATTTTTGCTTTCCATATTCTCTTTACTGGTCTTCGTTCATCTATACGTTGTAAATGTCCCCACCATTGTAGTTGTCTTTCTTCTATAAATTCTAAGGTTGATTGTATATCCAGGTCTTTTCAAGTTTTTCACTTCATCCTCTTTTATTACACCTCTCACTCTTCTAAAATATTTCATCTCTGTCGCCTGTATTTTACTTTTTTGTCGTCCTGTTAACACCCATGCTTCGCATCCATATGTAAGTATTGGTCGATATATTGTTTTGAATACTTTTAATTTCGTTTCTTTCAATATTTATTTTCTGTTGATAAATTTGGTATCCATGGCCTAGTATAGTTTGCTAGTTTCAACTATTTTATTATTAATATCTGCTTCCTCTGTTCCGTTTTCGTCTACTATTGTTTCAAGGTACTGAAAATGTTCAACTTGCTCTATTTTGTCTGTATCTATTCTTACATTTATTCCCTCTTTGTCGTCTCCAATGACTATAACTTGTTTTTGTTTATTCTTATTCCCATGTCTATCATCGCTGCATTCCACACATTTATGGTTTCTTGTAGCTCTTTTTCATTTTTTACTATTAATATGACATCGTTTGCAAATGCTCCTCCACTGATGTCTACCCTGCACAATTGTAATTTTTTACTTAGTTTTGTGCATTTCTTGATGATCTCATCCATATAAATAATAAATAATAAAGGGCTTAGGTTCCTCCTTGCCTGATATATTGTTATTTCTTATGACTGTTCTGTATATATTCTTCTCATATTTGTATTGAATCCCCTTTCCGCTAATATTTTCCACATTTTTTCTCCAGGTACTCTATAAATTTTTTTTTCTCTTGTACTGCTTTTTCTGTCAACTGTTTGATAGCAAATATGTGGTCTTGGGTACTTCTACCACTTCTAAATCCACTCTGTGACTCCTCCAGTGTATTTTCTATTGTCGACCTGATTCTTTTCTCCAGTATCTTCTCCAACATTTTAATCGCGGTGCTAATTAATGTCATTCCACGATAGTTATTGCAGTCTTTCACATCACCTTTCTTGAAAATTGGTACAATTAGAGCTTTTTGCCAGTCCCTTGGTAATATCAAATTCATAACACAATTTTTTTGATTTGTACTTGCACAAATAACTTTTTATGTTCAAGAAAATAAATAAATAAGAACTACTTTTTTGGAACCAAAATTAATATTTCTATCAATACTCCTAATCATAATGGGGCCCCTGCGAAAATTTCGCATATAGGCCCGTGGCTACGTTGTTCCGCCACTGATTCAGAGGACTACACTACAATAGATCTGGAAAGATCGCATTAGCCACTCCTCAAATCCAATAAGTAAAGATAGAAAAACTGTAAAAGCCGTATAGTAGATATGCCGACGAGGCACTTGTTATTATTTTGATGATTCTTATATTATTTAATATTGAAATTCTAGTTTTAATATGTGATCAACGAATCACCCTATATAAGCGGACGTAAACACCGAGAGGCATTCATTTAGGATTTAATATGTGCAAAAGGGTTTTTGACGACAGTGAGTTATGATTTTCAGTCTAGTATATTTTATTTATGACTATAAACTATACAGGTTTATGTCTTGTTATGCATTATCCACAATTACCATAATATGTGTATGTTTGTCTAAATAATAACACACGTATTTCAAATAATCATTCTATTTTTAACTTTTTGCGATGATACTTTAGGCTCCATTCAAAATTACCATATGACTTCAATCAATGAAGCAAACATTTTTATGGTATCGAAAAATAATTCGAAAATGCTCTTGACGTGAGTTGTGGATTTCAGTTTATTAGCAGTGACGTGCTATGCGTGGAGGGGTTTAAATTGAATTACATTGACTTATTGAATAAACGGTTTTTTTAAAAGGAGCCATCCCTTCGCCGACACCACCTCAGCCTGCTGGGTTTATTGTGGATCCTCCTAGTGTTCTGACTACAGCCTATTCAGCCAATCCGTTTCCTGTATTAGCTCATACAGGCTCTTTGCTGGTTGGTTGTAGAAGTCTTCTGGAGTCATTTGGTATCTACCATACAGTTTTTGCCTCCTGTGGTCCAGCGTCTCACAGTTGCATAATATATGCAGAGCTGTTTCGGTGTCCTTTTTGCATCTTCTGCATTTAAGGTCTCCGTTATACAGCGCTATTTTGTTCAGGTGCTCCTTTGTGGGAAAGTGTCTCGTCAGAAGCCCCGTTATGGTGCGAAGTTGAGAGCAGTTCTTTCGCTATTTTTTCTGATGGTTTTTTATGAATTTCTCCCCATGTGTTTGCCTGGGCGTATTCTTCCAGTGTTTATTGTGTTGTCTTTTACCCACCGTTCTAACCATGACCTAGTTGAGCATCTGGAAATGCCCACTGCTGGTTAGGGTCCGTTCATCAGGGTTGACGATCCTGTTCTTGCGAGTTCATCAGCTTTTTCCAGCGATTCCTTTGTGACCTGTGACTCCAGTGTTACACCGCTCCGATTCGCCAGTCTTCTACTTTCTTCGCCGCATTCCCATACCAGTCGAGATGTTACCTTAGAGCTCTTAAGTGCTTTAAGGGCAGCTTGACTGTCACTGTAGATCCTGATCTCCCTGTTGTTGTAGGCTATCTTGTTGAATAACGATTACTATTTTAAACAAGAAAGTATTAAAATTGTAAGGGGTACATAATAAAGTTCAAGTTACATACAAAGCTCTATGTTTGACAGCTGAAATTGTTACAAAAATGTATTGCATATTTTTCAGTTTATTCAAAGCGGCAATGGCACTTGGGTCATACAGCCACTACAAAATGTTGTTATTTTAATCAGACAATAATTTTTCGTATGAAAAAATTCTTGGCAATCTATCAGTTTTTCTTCCTATATCGATATTTTTTTTTTCAGAACGTGGAACTTAATTGAGCAGATGTACCATGATTGAAAAATTGATATAATGAAATATAATTGTGAATTCGCAAATTTTGTTCTTTACGATTTATCGTATTTTTAAGACAGAATGTTCACGAACCTTTTAATTCACCCTGTAAAAATTCCATTCTGCTACAATTCCCCAGTTGATCACTTTTTAAATAATAATCTGTGTTGAATATTCCTGTAAGTACAAATAATACGATTATATTTTATAGACGGTAACGTCGTGGGGCAAGTCACCTCCTAGTGCTCGCACGTGTTCACTACAAGCTTAACAAAAATTTTAACCAGGAAGCGATCGACAAACTGACACTGGTACTTACTTGGTTAAAAGAAGAGTTAAGTCCTATTCGAGTATATCGTTAAACTTGGACCCCACTTCGATTCTATGCAGATTTATTGAGATATTTACAGAGTTGGAAACTTTAAATTTACTTTTATCGAAAATTTGATTGAATTTGTCTACACACCCTTCTTGTCAATTTCAAAGATGTAAACGTGTTTCTTGGTAACTTTTTTACCATTTCGAGCAAGATTGGCAGAATAATGACAAAAAACACTCCTATTTTATTAGAGTTACTACTACTACTACTAAATGTGCAGGCGAGCCTTGTCCTGGACAACTCAAGCCAAGGTTCCGACACTGAGGCCACTGGCGGGCCCATTGTGCCATTCCTGCTACCTAGTCATCCATGAAGCCGAGCCCTTCAATAAAGGCCACAACCTTTTTCAGTGGATGCCTGCTTGTGTCTCCAGGAGCCATGACAGTGGCTCCGAAGATTCGCCTGCGTAACACAGCCCAGAGTGGACACTCTAAGAGAACATGAACTGACATTTCATCAGTCATGCCGCAACCCCTACATACTCTACTCTACTCCTAAGTTGTGGAGGTGTTTCCTCATACAGCAGTGCCCTGTTAGGAGTCCTGCTATCTTCCTTAGCCTACTCCTTGGTAGTTCAGTGGCTGCCCTGGCGTGTCCATCAGTCCATCCCTTCAGTAGAAGTTTGGATTGTCTAGGACCCTGCAGAGCATTCCAATGAGCGAGGTGCTGATTCCTCAGCCACTTCTTCGTCTCCTTGCGTATTTTTTGTTTTGTTAGGAGCTGCCGCCCCTTCCGCCATCTCGTTGCCTCCAAAACCAGAGTGGGCTGGAATCCATTCTAGCCGCACCACGTTCCGCCTTGCAAGATTACCAAGTCGTTCTCGACATTCGTTAGCAAGTCCTGAGTTGCTGGTATACCCACTCAGGGCTTTAATTGCTGCCTGACTGTCGGAGTATATGGTTATGCGTCGATCCACATAACCTCTGTCTAGGTTTATCTGCGCACATTCCAAGATAGCATATATCTCGGCCTGATATGCAGATACACCCTCATCCAATGGTACACAAACCTGTGTTCTTGGGTTCTTGGAGTAAATTCCAGCCCCTGCTCTATCACCGGAGCATGAGCCATCTGTGTACCAGACGGTCCCATTAGGCTGTGTATTCCTCTCTTTTTCCCAGGACTCTTTGTCCCGTATCATGGCCCTGTATGGGGTGGCGAAGTAGTACTTACGCAGGCATTCATCAGCCGCTCGAGCCAGAACTGGAATATCTTCCAGAAGCCGGAGCTTCTTGACGTGCCTGCACTCTTCCCCTTTTCGCACGTATCCCAGCCGTTTCAAGCGCAGGAAAGCCCTCCCCGCCTCAGCCTCGATCACATTTGTCTACACACCTTTCTTGTCAATTTCAAAGATGTAAAAGTGTTTGTTGGTAACTTTTTTACCATTTCGAGCAAGATTGGCAGAATAATGACAAAAAACACTCCTATTTTATTAGAGTTAGTTTAAAACCTCATCGGTGCTACGTCACAGATATGCATATGACCAAAATTGATACAACGCGGCAAAACCGCATGTATAGCAGTAAAGTTAACTCAACAACTCAACTTCAAATGACGATGTTTTTAACTTTACTGCTATGCTTGCGGTTTTGCCGCGTTGTACCAATTTTGGTCATTTGCACATCTGTGACGTAGCACCCATGAGGTTTTAAGCTAACTCTAACATCTCAACCACACTGCTCTAAGCTTGATCTGCTACACAAAATATTAACCAACGTTTTTATATAGATTTTTCCTAAGCCATTTGCCTATCTCATGCCTTTATTTTCGTATTGTGGGCTGTCATAGAGAACTTTATTATGAATTAGTTCCATTGGTCCCTTGATTTTGTATGAATTTCTAGTGTTGACTTTAAATGTATTGTTTACTCAATGTTGTACCACCCTGACATCAGCAACAGCAAATTGAACTTGAAATAAATAGGAGCCTCATATTTTCCTAATAATTTCACTTTATAACACAGCCTTTTTTAATTGAAATTAACGCATGTTTTTTTTGCATTTGCAACGCACCTAATGCTCCTCCAAACTAGACCGAACAAGGTTGAAAAACTGGCTAGGGGCCCAAATCAACATTGTTAATCGGCTATTACCTTTGTCTCTTGTGTAAGTCATCCTGTAAAACTCCGACTCGTTTTCTGAGACACTCCTACTAACCGATTGTTATTATAAGCTCTTCGGCTTGCAGATATAAGAACATAAATCAAACACTGTTTTCTGATAGAAAAAAAAACTAAATATTGGTGTTGAGACGGCATAGTTTCCTAGCTGATTCTGCTACTTCACAATGTTATTATTCTCCAGTTATTTGAACATTGTTGCCAACTTATTTTATCGAATATTATTTTTAGGAAAAATCCATTGAAATTTGTAATGAGTTCTGTACTTAGTAGCCTGGTGAATTCTTTGTCAGATTGTTTTTTCCGATCCCGTTTGGTAATGTCTCCGATAACACTGCAGCCGAATTGTATTTTTCGTCCATGGCACACCTTTTACAACTTCTTAGTCAGCCATATAGCTTGCGGTTGGCTAAATAATTACTGCTTTTCCACTACTATCTGTGAAGTTGACAATTATTGCTTCTTCTAGCCAATTGAGAAGTTGAATTTCTTTATTAGTTGTTAATAATTTTCTATCTCTAGCCTAGGTTAATAATGGAAAAATTCAAATATTTTGAGAATTCAGGAAAAGTAGTTAAATAAAAACTGGTGTAACATAATTTTGTATACCCAGGAGATTGTCTTTAACATATTTGCTGCTTGAAATTAACTATCAAGACACAATTATTTGAATAAAAATGCCATTTTATTAAAATTCGCGCTCAACCAAAATTGACTGATGACATAACGAGTACGTTCATAATATATCGAAAACTGACAGTGTACATGTCAGTCAGACGACGGAGCAAACGCTTCTCGTGGTGCGCTTGTGAGGAAATTGTATATACACCATGGTGTTGAAGACATTTATAAACCTCGCACCTTATTCCGCTCGGGGCAAAGCACCTCGCGAAATAATCTTGGTGCTTGGTCAATATTAATAGTCTTCACCACCTTAGTGTATAATAAAATATTTCTTACGATCAAATGTGTCCCATGTGTACAGTATTTGCTTCCTTACGCATGCAATGTCTCCGCTGTATAGTTTCAATTTGTGCACGTGAACTCCATACTCCTATACGTTGCCCCCGTCTGGCATGCTGTTCCTAGATTTAAATATGAGAGAAACAGGCTTCCACGCGTCCAACTGAAAATGTTGTTAAGGGTATGTTGACAGAGCGGTCAGTTGTCGCATTGCGAAGGCGGTCTGTCGTCCATGTGTTTTGCATTGAATCACCAACAACGACAATTTTGTGGGGATACCGTCCACAGGTAGCGACCGTTACTGAGATCAGCTACAAGAAGTCGTTCGTCTGAGTACTGCTCTAATTCTATTGCATTTTTAATATAACCACGACCTCCGCCCACTAAGGCTACCATTATACTAGGATGCTAGCATCCGGGATGCTTGCGTCCG
>CAJUYH010007239.1:0-18023 GCA_910591685.1 Galerucella tenella | reverse complement strand
AATTTTGACCTTTGACCCCGAATAACTTTCTTAGCACACATGGGATCGATGGGGACTTTTGACACTTTATTTTTTATGGTAAACCTAAGGTATCTACAAAAATTTGGCTTTACCGGAATTTTCTTTCTTTGATTACTATTTTTATGTCTAAATTGACCGGACTATAATGAATATTCTGCTAAATATTTCAAACGTCTACCTGTTGTCGTTATTAATATCAAGCAGAATAATTATTTAAAAATAAAATTAACAATAAAAAAACTTTTTCACGGGGAATCAAACCCGGGTCTACCGTGTGAGAGTCTGGTTTCCTTACTACTCGACCACCGAGGAATATGCAAATTGTTTATCCATAACGTCAGATGTATTACATAATTTTTGGTTAAAAGGAACTAAAGTTCCTACCGTGTGTCCCGCGACACGTTCTACCTTTTTTATTTATTCATTTACGGTTTTACCATTTTTACAAAAGAATGTTCATTCGGTATAAAGAGTTCATACATAAGTAATATATAAAAAAAAGTTATTAAAAATAAAATTAATATGCTTAAATATTTAGAAGCTTAACTGATTTCTTAAACGTTGATGTAGATATCCCAAATAAATCCAGACTACCACCAAACTTATTGGTAGATTTTAAAATTCTTGTGATTGGTTCATTTTGACCATAATTGGTGGTATGAAATGGAATATTAAATATCTCGGTATTACGAGTATTAGTATTAAAACATATTAAACGTAATACCTCTGGAATTTGAATACTACCATTTAAAATTCTATGGAGTAAACACAAATCTGCTTCTAACCTTCTATGGTGTAGGGTCGAGATATTAAGTGTTGAAAGTATATCATCATATGTGTATTGTTGCCTATTGAAACCCATTTTGTATGCGCATACTCTCAAAAATTTATTTTGTACTTTCAATGCTTTCAATATCAGTATTATGTGAAGGAGACCAAATAAGAGAACCATATATTCCAAAACTGATCGCACCAAACTAAAATACGACATCTTTAAAGTTTGCACAGAAAAGGACATGCTATTTCTAAGTACAAATTCCAATGCCTTTAATGCCTTAGTAGTAGTTTCGTTATTACGATATTTAAATGTTAATTTAGTATCGAAATTTATTCCTAGATCTCTAATATTATTATGTTCCTGTACAGGTACATTGTTTATTTTGTAACAATAGTTGACAAGGTTCCGTGACCTACTGAAAGTAATCTTGAAACATTTTTTTATATTTAAGTAAAGCATATTTACTTCACACCAACTGGCTAAGCATTTAAGGTCATCTTGCAACAAAGATGCATCAGCTATGTTATTAACGACTCGAAATATTTCAAGGACTTCAGCAAACATAAGGAATTCACTATTTTTAATTATTGATGATATGTCATTAACAAATATATTAAATAAAAGAGGTCCAACGTGGGATCCCTGTGGAACCCCTGAGGTCACTGATATACATTGAGATAAACAATTTCCATATTTTACAAACTGACACCTACCAGAAAGAAAACTACTTATCCACTCGAGAATTTTACCTCCAAATCCGTAACTTCCTAACTTAGCAATAAGCAAATCATGGTTTACTTTATCAAAGGCTTTAGAGAAATATGTGTAGATAGAATCAACTTGATCCTTATGTTCCATTGAATTGGCAATAAAATAATTATAAAATACCAAGTTGGTACTTGTAGATTTACCATTAGAAAAGCCATGCAGTTGAAAACTAACTAAATCTTTACAATCCCACTTCAAAAAATTATTCACAAGACAATCAAACAATTTAGGTAATACTGATTGGTTACAAACAGCTCGATAATTTTCAATATTATTTTTGTCACCTGTCTTGAATATTGGTGTTATATAACTGGTTTTCCAAAATTAGGGAAATACATCAGAACTCAATGATAAATTGAATAAGTAGTGGATAGGTTTTATAAGAGTAAAAATACAATGCTTAAGGGCCCGTTATTGAATTAAAATATGACCGTAAAAACATGGCTTACGTTTTTCATTCAGTTAATTTTTATTGATAATTTTAGATGAGACATAAGGTGTTATATCGATTGCCAAACTGTTAAGGTAGTGTGCATCATAATTTATATGGGTTTCTTGTTAGTAATAAATTCAACAGACATTGTCAAATATCCCCAATTTTGGGCAATGAAGATTGAAATGATATAAAGGTGACACATCCTTCATAACAGTATTTTATAGACAAATGTGTGACAATGCAGCGAAAATATTGTTATTTTATCAAGAACTGAATGAAATAAAAGCGGCATAATTAGCGCCGTAATTCAAATATGGTAGCCAAAAACTCAGTCTTATTTGGTTGAACCGATTTGGCATCAGAGGGAGCTGACTGAATCAGTATCATTCGAGTGATAGGTATATATATCGAGAGGATAGTTTCCGATAAGACTCTAATTTTCCAATCCAGTGTTGCCAGAACGGGTACAATTGTATCAGACTTCGTACTCTCGATAATCTAAATGTACACTGGTACAACGTGTGTAATGCAATAATATTGGCTTGTTAACTCTTAATAGCGAAAGTATTAGTTATACACGAACGATTTCAAAGCGTTTTTCATATAGACAATCAAAGATCTCGCATTATATCTTCTCTTTATAATAATAAATCACATTAAGCTAAGTTATTTATATTGATTTATTCAATTGAATGTTGTTTGTTTTTGTAGGATTGAGTAAAATTAAAGGATTTGTCATGGTTTTTTAATATTTTCGGTATTTAGAATAAGATCTGGTAAATAATTTAGGCAGTAGCTGGCAACAGTGTTCTTGTTTTCGTTCCAGTTTAGGATAGGATAGAGTTGCCTGTGGTTTTAAAAACGTAAAACAAACATGACGTACACACGGAGGAAATAAAAACGTCATGCAAAATTTATATACAGTGTGGAAACCACTTATGGAATAAAATTCTTTATGTCATTATTTTAGAAAATTATAAAATATGCCGAGACTCGTCAACTTTTGAACTGAGTTGTGCGTTATGTAAACATAAATGTAAATGGGTGACTCACGCAAGTATGCCATCGTCTGTTTCTTTTTTAATGAAACACCCTGTATATTTGCATATTTTTGAAATCCTCTTAATGAACCGATTCCAAAAAACTAAGTAATGTATGGTCAATTATGGATTTTACAGGGTGAAATTTGAAAATTAATAATTTATTACACTTGAAATATTGGTACTTTTTTAAATTTGCTAAATATGGATTTATCAAAAATATAAACTAACTAATTATTAGACGTATTTGTATATTGAACAAAACCTGCTACGCCCATGAATTTTATCATAAATACCTAAAAATTGCCTAAAAACGCCAATAATTAGACAAAATCGGTAAATAATGTGGATTGTTTTAAATCGGTAAATAATGTGGATTGTTTTCTATTCTGTCAGTTGTTGATGTGTTGACAGTTTATACTGGAAAAGTAAAATCTTCCCAAATAAATGGATTGGACGAAGAGGTACTATCGAGTGGCCAGCTAGATCGCCAGACCTTACGCTGTTAGCTTTTTTCCTGTGGGGTTATCTCAAGAACAAAGTATATGTAACACAACCAACTAGCATTGTAGACCTCAAAGACAGGATAACTACAGAAATACGGAATATTTCACCTAAAACTTTAAACAAAGTTAAGTAGTTCTATAGGAGACTGTGCTATTGCCAACAACTAGGTGGAGAACATTTTGAGCATTTATTTTAATGTATTAAAATCAAATACATCAGGTATTTTATGTATGTGTTTGATAACTGTAAAAATAAAAATTTCACCCTGTATAATTCATAATTGACCATACATTATTCAGTTTGTTTGGAATCGGTTTATCAAGGAGGATTTCAAAAATATGCAAATATACAGGGTGTTTCATTAAAAAAACAACACCGACTATGGCATACTTACGTGAATCACCCTGTACACTTACATTTATGTTTACTTAACGCACAACTCAATTCAAAAGTTGACATGTCTCGGCATTTTTTATAATTTTCTAAAATAATGACATAAAGAATTTTATTCCATAAGTGGTTTCCACACTGTATAAAAAATAATCGAAATAAGATTTAAAAATTTTATGATAAATAGGGTCACAACGTATCAACAACAAATCAGATAATAATTTACCCTCGTTTCCTCGTTACCTCTGGTTAACAGATAAGAAATGTAAATTAAATCGAAAACTATAACATCTAAATAAATATATCACTCGGTATTGTATCGAATGATACAAACTGGCATGGGAAGTGGGGATCAGTGGGGAGCGACACGAAATTATTTGTCCGGTACACGGTTGATCAAGTATTTATTCAAGATTATAATGGTAATCAACCATTGACCACTTATTTGGTCAACTAAATTACCAGTTCCGAGAATATATGATCCAAATTTTGTATAATACCATATCCTCTCCCAATCTTGTGGTTTTCAGTGGAAGCTGAGGTTCATTATTTTACCGTAGTGGCTAATAACGGAGCCTTAAGCACATATGCTGGTAAACAATCCGGACCAATAGACAATTTCCAAGGCATTTTTAAAACATTATCAATTATGTCTGAGAGCTTGATATTATAGCTATTCACATCAACATTCTGTTTATAGTTCAAAATTGGGATCTGATTAATTTTAGAATTTGAATAAGTAGTTGATAAAAAGGTACCAAACAAATTAACTATATCCTGACTATTTTTACCTGTACCATCACCATAGAACATACTAGATGGAAGACTGTACAATTTTCGTTTACTATTATAAATTTTAATTTATGCACGTTTTGAGGGTTAACAATGATATCGGAGAGTATTTTTTTTATTTCTTAGCTTCTTGAAATGAAATCTATTTAATGCATCTAGAGAAGCATCCTAGAAATTCGATTGAGTTTGTCTGTGTACGAGTACAGACCACGAAAAAATGTGATTACAGGGTCGTACTTAGAAATACTTATTCAATATTTTTCGAATATTTCGAACACCCTGTATAAGGATATGTATCTGTAAACTATGCACTTATCCAATTAGAATAACAAAAGTAACATACGAGAAATAAATTAATACTCTAAAAAAACAGAGAGATTTTTATTAATTTTATTAATTGAACTGAAAAGAAAACAAGAAATTCGAACAGCATTGTCCAAACAAGTCTAACCTACAAAAATTGCAGTTTAAATTTATTTCTCGTATTTTACTCTAGTTATTCTAATTGTGGGAGTACATAGCTTCCAGATAAATATCCTTATACAGGGTATTCGAAATATTCGAAACATATTAAAAGAGTATTTCTAAGTACGGCCCTGTAATCACATTTTTTAGTGGTCTGTACTCGTAAACATTTACTTTGACGGTAAATTTTTGGTAGTAAAATTGTCTGCGGAAAAATAAAAAGGAAATAGCAGATTCAATTTTTCATACTCTTTCTAATTATAAAGAGCAATTTAAAAAAAATCTATATTCAGGGTGTAGTTTTTGGGAAAGACGAGTTTTGAAATTTTTTGATAAGCCGGACCTGCATTATATTTTTGAAGATGCTTTTGATTGAGTTTCTAGGTAATGGTTATCACGCGTACCAAATTTCAAAATAATATACATACAGGGTAACTCGGAAGTTATGAGGTTCGAAAGAAATAGGATACATATATAAAACACCCTGTATCTCGGTTATAAAGTGCAGAAGAAACATTAAATACATGTTTTTGGAAGCACCAAAGTGATCTCCATCCACAGTAAAAGTTAGGCCCTTTCCCAATGAAACACCCTGTATCTGTTTTTTTTCTTCACAGACCGCCGTCAGATTCGGATCCTAATTACGAGGAGCTGCGACATCGCGCGTCCAACGCCAGCGATTCTTCCGCTTATACTAAAATCAAAGATTTAAACGACGGTTATTCGATAGTGAAAAAGAGTAAGCTTCTTTCCGTATCGAATGTAACGGACGAACCGAATTACGAGAGTATGCGTAGCGAAGAAGGTTCCAAATCGAATAGCAGCGAATCCGATCCGAATTACGAGACCGTTAAAGATTTGGACGATCCGCCGTACGAAAAGCTCGACGAGGATTCCAGTCGGACGAATTCGGAACGATCCGGGTCCGGTAGATACAAGAAAAAAGAATTCGAAAAGAACGATACTTCGGGTAGTTCGAGTAGCATAGGAAAGTCGTCTTCCGATAGAACGGATCCGCCTTATGAACAGCTGAATAACGATGTCGATTCCGAATTGCCGGGGTATGAAAAAATAGGGGGGAAAGCGGTGGTAGTTTCCGGTACCGCTGATATTCACGATGAAGATGGTATTTTTCAGGTTTAAATTTTTTTTATAGGAACGTATTTGACCAAAGTTTGGCCTAAATTTGGATTTGGTGGGAAAACAATAATTTTTTTTCCTCACTGTGTATCTAATTTTTACCGAATCCAAACTGACTTAATTTATATATATATATTTTTTGTATATATATATTTGTACTGTGACGATTTTTTGTCCTAATTTTTTACCAAAATGGCACAAGATTTTTTCTAGAATTTTGACTTGTTACCAAAAATGATCCTAATGGCTATTTGTTGAGTTTTTAAACGGTTTTATTGCTTGCCGAGCTAAAATTTCCATCGACTCACATTTGAATGAAAAAAAAAGTTAAGGTCCGATTTTTATTTTAGATTTAGAGTTTTTAATTGTAAAATAAAAACCCGACGTATGACACTATTGCCGATTTGTTTTTCTAGTAGATTGGTCTTTTAGGAATGCTCTTCTAAAATGTCAACTCAAAATTTACAGTTTTCTGGTTTTTACAGTGTTTTTTCCAAAATTTTGACATACGTTACCAAAAACGATCCTAATTGCTATTTGATGAATTTTTAAACGGTTTTACTTAGCTTGTCGTATTGAAATGTCCATCAATTCACATTTGAATGGAAAACAAACTTGAGGTACGGTCACACTATCCGATTTTTGTATTAGATTAATCGTTTTTAATTGTAAAATAAAAACCACTATTGCCGATTTTTTTCCTAGTAGATTGGTCTTTTAAGAATTCTCTGCTAAAATGTCAACTTTATATTCACGGTTTTCTGGTTTTTACAGTGTTTTTTCCAAAATTTTGACTTACAAATTACCAAAACCATCCTAATGGCTATTTGATCAGTCTTTAAACAGTTTTACTTAGCTTGCCGTGTTGAAATTTCCATCGACTCACATTTGAATAGAAAAAAAGTTAAGGTCCGGTCACACTGTCCGATTCTTTGGTTTAGAGTTAGCGTTTTTTTTTGTAAAATAAAAACTCTAAGTGTGACACTATTGCTGATTTTTTTTTTCTAGGAAATTGGTCCTTTAAGAATGTTCTGCTAAAATGTCAACTCAATATTGACGGTTTTCTGGTTCTTACAGTGTTTTTTCCAAAATTTTGACATAAGTTACCAAAAACGATCCTAATGGCTATTTGATGAGTTTTTAAGTGGTTTTATTTAGCTTGCCGTGTTGAAATTTCCATCGACTCACATTTGAATAAAAAAAAAGTTAAGGAGCGTTCACACTGTCCGATTTTTTGGCTAAGAATGCTCTGCTAAAGTATCAACTCGATATTTACAGTTATCTGGTTTTGACAGTATTGTTTCCAAAATTTTGACTTATGAGTTACCAAAAACGATCCTAATGGCTATTAAAAGAGTTTTTAAACGGTTTTACTCGACTTACCGTGTTGAAATTTCCATCGACTCACATTTGAATGGAAAAAAAGTTGAGGTGCGGTCACACTGTCCGATTTTTTGGTTCAGAGTTAGCGTTGTTAATTGTAAAAGAAAAACCCGAAGTGTGACACTATTACCGATTTTTTTCCTAGTAGATTGGACTTTGAAGAATGCTCTGATAAAATATTAACTCAATATTTACAGTTTTCTGGTTTTTACAGTGTTTTTTCCAAAATTTTGACATAAGTTACCAAAAACGATCCTAATGGCTATTTGATGAATTTTTAAACGGTTTTACTTAACTTGCCGTGTTGAAATTTCCATCGACTCATCTTTGAATGGAAAAAAGTTAAGGTGCGGTCACACTATCCGATTTTTGGATTAGAGTTTTCGTTTTTAATTGTAAAAAAAACCCCGAAGTGTGACACTATTACCGATTTTTTTCTAGTGGATCGGTCTTTTAAGAATGCTCTGCTAAAATGTCAACTCAATATTTACGGTTTTTACAGTGTTTTTCGAAAATTTCATCATTATTTTAAGGTAAAAATCCAAATTTATCAAAAAACCGAGTCTATATGTAGATTTTTCTTTGAAAAAAATCCTAATTTCACAAATTTACAGATTAATTTTTACAATTTTGTAATTCTTACAGTTTTTTAGTTGATAGTGTCGTTTATCCGATAAAAAAAACCTTACTTTGACGATTCACCGAATAGAAAACTTTTCGGTGATAAAATTTTCCAAAACTATTTCCTAAAAAATGAGTTTGAATATCTCTCCGTCCTTATATTCGTCCACCACGATAATAGAACTTCGTCACGCTATTGCCCAAGAAACAAGTCTTCTTCAATTCTCAAGCCACTAACCGTTCTTTGTATCATACAACGAAAAAACTGTGGTGTCTGTGCAACGAACATGGTTGCCTTTTTCAATTCAATTGTGATTTAACCAATAGACGAATCAGTAGATATTATACAAGTCGATCAGTTCATTTTGTGCCGACATTTTAATTTTTAAAGCAGTGTTATTTGTAGACTGCTTTTGAAAAAGTATTTGTAGTATTTTTTTTGTTGTTATTAAAGAGTAATATATTTGGAAATATTTTATATTGTGTGTAACTATTTATATTTAATTAAAATTTGTAATTAAAGTATATTTTTTATTTCACAAATAATCCCACCCACTTTGTGCCCTATACACATACACATTTTTTACTGTACACCATTCTAAGATGCAGCTCTCTAGATACGATACATCCCGGGAAGAACCTCCCACAATCTCATCTGATGGAGCATCAACCGTCTAACTCGCCCCCTGCCGACATGGCTATTAACTGGGTCCAATCTGCGACTAAAGGCGATTTATTCTAAAAAGTCTTTCACCAGCGAAGTTTTTATTTAAATGTCAGTTCGACAATTCAAAGTGACAATATATGATGTAGCTATCTTGGTACGTGTATGGTTGCGTTATTTCCACTCCAAAGTACTTCCCTCTGAGTCCTGGCAAGTTCTCACAGAAGCAGAGTATATGTGAGCAGGTGTTTCATCGTAGAGTTCACATTTTCTGTTCACTAACTTTGCCCATCCTGTGCAGATGCTTCCCCAGGGTGCAGTGTCCAGTCACCAGGTCGGTGGTGGGCAGAAATCTGACAGGAAGAAACTGGGGTTGTAACCCAAAAATCCTAAGCTGGATGTACACTGCCATAGTGAGACCAATCATCACTTATGGAGCCATTGCATGGAGTAGTAGAACTAGCCTATTGACGACGAGAGAAAACCTCTCCAAAATTCAAAGACTAGCCTGTATATGCATTACGGGAGCAATGAGAACATGCCCAACGGCAGCCATGGAAGTGATTCTCAACCTCACCCCTTTACATATGGTGGTGGAAAGTGTTGCAGAAAGAACAAGATACAGACTAAGTAGAGAGGGAATCATTAAAAAACAAACCACCTCCTCACTTCTTAGAAGGAACTGGGATAGGAGTGTTCGGGCCAGGAACCAAACACTCTGAAAGCTTGGGAAAAACCCCAAGTATCTTTCAAGCGGAAATCCACGCCATAAGAAAGTGCGCCCGGGTGCTATTCTCGAATTCATGAGAATGATATGCGTATGCGAATTTATTGGTTTTTCGTATGAGAACTTCAAATTAGTATTCTTGATCGATAGAATGTGATTTTTTTGGTCGCGTAGGAGAATATTTTCATGCGAATATTTTCTACTGGGTCTGCTCCATGAGAAACGTCAAAATCGAATGCAGAGAGAGAATAAGAACAACCAAGAAACGGTTGATATTCAAATACCTTTTGTAAATTTCATAATCTAATTTTTTTTTGAAATGGAACACATAATTAGACCCTCAACCAAATAATTTAAAGGCAGAGATATATAGGTTTTATCTAGCAGGCTAACTCCTTTACTAAATCTCAGATCTAATATATTAGTATTGAGACCATCCGCCGCGCTAGCCGCGCGCTGCGATAGTATACATGGAGCACAACTAAAGAAATCTGTGACATACAAGAAAAGGGTAAATTATCCCTCAGAATATAGCTCAAAAAAGGAGCAAGGAGAAGAATAACTAAATGAGCGGGAAATATGAAATAACTAATGCTCGATTTCACCAACCGTCCCCTAAAGTTAGGTAATATCCAAGCCGAATTTAGGAATTTCTAAACGCAATTTACGTTGGACCACGCGCATTTAGAAATTCCTAAATTCGACTTGGATATTACCTAACTTTACGAGACGGTTGGTGAAATCGGGCATAAGGGCGGGATATTTAAATATTAAATATAAGATGGATATCCCTGAATTATTTCAAAGTGCACATATTTTTTCACACTCAAATGACTGTAAAAAATTCCAATATGTACACCAAGAAATAAACAAAATACAGGAGTGTCTTTATCTTAAATTCGACAAACTGGCTATTGTTGTTAACTATTTTTCAAAAAATGAAATACGATGAATATACAGTGAGATCTATAAGTATAATTCTACGTAATATATAGTTTATAGTTACATCCTAAAAATAATGTATTACTTATTTACGTTAGAAATCTCAATAATATTTTTGGAAACTTGAAAGAAAACTTCGAAGCTGTTCATCATTTTATATTAAATATATATACATAAAATATATATTATAAATAAATACATACATATAAAAATATCGGAAAAACAGTTCCACCACGGAGAATTTGAAACTTGAAATCATTGATTATCATAATCCACTCTAAAGATAACTACCATAAACCTTTATTTAAAAGGTAAAATATTGACTGAAAAGTTGACGGGTGATAACCATTTTGTAACTTTCAATAATTGACAGTTCACGTGACGTTCCTGTAACATAAATATTTATAGTTATTTATATATGGGTACGGTTACTACCACTTGATGAGCTAAACTGTCAATGCATCAATCAGATTAACCCGTAACTACAGACGTACCATATGCGTAGCATTGTAACAGACGTGACGTCTCTAAGACGTACTTTTTCAAAATCCAGAAAAAAATAGAAAAAAAAATTTTTATAGGCAATTTTTATTTTGGATGGCTTAAAAAGGTCTTCGGTGGGATAAAGGAACATAGTTTCCAAAAATATTTTACTAAAACATAAAAAAAATATTTTGTATTAAACATATAATGAAATGTATGAATTTTTACTAGCTTCTTGAATTCTACAAATAACAAAAAAAGTAAACAACTGAACGTAATTTTACTCTATAGTTGAGAAAAACATTACATTAGTTTACTAAAGAAAATAATAGCTAGAGAAAAAACCGAAAAATAAAAAATTCTGCAAAGGTTATTTTTGTACCATTTCTCGGAGATCTGAACTATCATTTTTGAATCTAGCCCTAAATTTGACTATAGTGGAATTGGTCCATCTTAGGATAATGTCTAAAATATCGTCACTTAATAACATATTCCACACTGTCAGGGCATCAGAAGATTTCGTAGTGTTATTTTTCAGTCCTGGACACTTCAAAACTATATTATGTTGTTGTGTTCTAGAATTTTTGCTCACAGACGGAATCGCTGACCACTTAAAACGATTCTTGCCATAATAGTAGGTCATGGCATTTTCGTCTCCATCTCTTGAATTTTCCAAATCTGATTCCATTGCTTCATTGTCCTCATCCTCTTCACCTTCCATTTCACTTTCACTGATATGGTCACTCAATATATAGTCACCATCCTCCTCGTCTTCCTCGTCAGAAAATTCCTCATCTACCCACTTTAGAAGGGTTTTCTCATAGTCTTTATCGCCATATTTCACTCGCTTCGAAGGGCCGGGCAAACTATCGTTTTCCATCATGAAAAACTGGAAAAATGAATATATTCAATAAAATTCCAATAACTACAAATACTAACACTTACACAGACCTGACGTCACACAGACACTTCCCAACAATTAAAACACCGTACGTGACAATTGCATGAACAAATCAACTTGCCTCTAACACTGTAGCCTTATTACTGATTTTGGCGAAGGTATTTAGCATTTCAGCCGTTTATATGCGCCTAGTGCCGAAAATCTACGAAATATGACTGAAGAGTACGTCTCAGAGACGTCACATCTGTAGTTACGGGTTAATGTCAGTAGTTACAATATGAGTTTAAAATAAAACTACAAGCCAAAAATTGATCCGTAGTTTTTATTAATCAATACTAACGTTACAAATAATAACAACGTTACATGGTGTCAGGTAAAATCGTGGCTTCAAGTTTAATAAGATGTCAGAAGAAAGCGTATCGGGAATAAGGCCCCCTAAAGCGTTTAACTTCAGTGCCGAGAACTTGTCCACAGCATGGAAACAATGGCTCCAACAATTCGAGTGGTATTCAATCGCAACCCAGTTAGAAAAAAAAGCAGCGGCGATCCAGGCAGCGACATTCATGGCAGTAATTGGCCCAGATGCTGTTCCAGTCTATAATAGCTTCAATCTAACGGTGGAGCAAAGCAAGAATATTACGACCTTGAAAAAAAAATTTAGCTCTCATTTAATCCCAAAAACGAATTTATGTTTTGAGCGATACAAATTTAATAAAGCCAGTCAAGAGCAAGGTGAAACGTTTGATGAATTTCTGACGAAAATAAAAAATCTCGCGAAGACTTGTGACTTTGATACACTTCACGATAGTCTCGTGATGGACAAGCTGATCATAGGGATTCGTTCTGAAAAGGTAAGAGAAAGATTATTAGCTGAAGAAAATCTAACTTTGAACAGATGCTTGACCATATGCAGAGCTAGTAAACAAGCTACAAAGCAGCTGGCTGAAATAAAGATGCAAGATGAAGCTGAGGTGCATAAAGTGAAGACTGAAAGTAAAGCAACTAAAGTCAAAACTGATCGATGCAAAGACACGGAAGAATTCAACTGTAAAAGGTGCGGCACGAAGCATAAGCGTAAAAGTTGCCCTGCATTCAAAAATACGTGTGAACGATGCAATAAACAAGGACATTTTCCATCACAGTGCTGGTCAAAATCTAACGTCAAGAACAAACAGAAAAATGTACACGTTATTCAAGACGAATCAAGCAGCGACGAAGAACATGAACTCTTCATCCATTCAGTGAATACAGAAGCTGAAGAAGAAAGATGGACTGAAATTGTTGAAGTCAAAGGCAGAAAATTCTCTATCTACTTAGATTCTTGTGCTGACTGTAACGTTCTTTCATGGAATATAATAAAAACTTTGAATGAAGGCCTCAAACCTTCTAAAGTAAGAAGACTCGTCGGATTTGGTGAAAATAAACTTGATGTTATGGGAGAAGTTACTCTACAATGTAAGATTAAAGACCAGACATCAGCTATTAATTTCAAGATTGTTGAGAGAAACGTTCCATCAATCTTAGGAAGAAAAACAGCAACAAAGCTGGGTTTAATCCAACGTATTCAAAACATTACAACTGAATCTAATCATAATCTGTTTAAGGGTCTTGGTTGCCTGAAAAATTATGAGTATGACATTGATTTAATCGAGAATCCTACTTTTAATATTAGAGCACCAAGAAAAATTCCACATGCACTTCATGATAATGTGAAGAAAGAATTGGATACTATGGTTAAAATGGGTGTTATCGCGCCAAAAAGTGAGCCAACACCAGTCGTCAGTCCAATGGTAATCGTCAAAAAGAAAAACAAAATCAGACTTTGCATTGATCCAACCGACGTCAACAAAAACATATTACGGAGAAGATTCCCACTAAAAACACTTGAAGAGATCGCAGCTAAACTAAACGGTGCGAGATATTTCACATTGCTGGATTGTAAAAGAGGGTTCTGGCAAATAAGAGTTACAAAACGCACTGAAAAATACCTAACGTTTGCTACACCATGGGGCAGGTATTGCTGCAAGAGACTTCCTTTTGGACTAGCTTCAGCGCCAGAAGTCTTTCAGAAAGTTATGACTGATCTCCTACAAGATTTACCTAAAGTTGAATGCTCAATGGACGATGTTTTAATTTATGCAAATACCAAAGAAGAACTGATTAGTATTCAAGAGAAAGTATTAAAGACCATAAGAAATGCTGGACTGAAATTAAATCCAGAAAAGTGTAAATTCGAGGTGAATCAGGTAAATTTTTTGGGACACGTAATAACAGAAAATGGTCTCAAAATTGATCCTGAAAAAACAGCCGCAATCAAATCAATGAAAACTCCAGAAAATAAGAAGCAGCTCCAAAGATTATTGGGTATGGTAACATACTTGATTAAATTTATACCAAACCTCTCTGAAATAACACAGCCGTTAAGAGAATTGCTGAAAAAAGACGTTGATTGGTATTGGGGCTCTGAACAAGAATCTGCAGTGAAGAAAATCAAGAAGTTGTTAACAACACCGCCTGTTTTGAAATTTTATGATCTAAACAAAGATGTTACTTTGTCAGTTGATGCAAGTTCCACTTGTTTAGGTGCAGTTTTGATGCAAGAAAATCAGCCCGTAGCCTATGCTTCAAGAGCGCTGACATCTGCACAACAAAACTACCCACAAATCGAAAAAGAAGCACTCGCTATCAAATTTGGATGTCAAAAATTCCACGAATATGTTTATGGCAAGAAGTTATACATCGAAACAGATCATAAACCGTTGGAGACGATATTCAAGAAGCCAATACCAACCGCTCCCCCTAGACTACAAAAGATTCTGCTGGAAGTTACACAATATGCTCCAGAAGTCAAATACATAAAAGGCTGTGATATTCCAATAGCGGATGCTTTAAGTCGAGACTGTGATAATTCACAAGAAACGCTTGATAATGAAAATGATGAGACTGAGCTAGTAATAGCGTTAGCCATGTCAGAGGCAGCACAAACTGAAACTATTCGAGCTACTGAAGAAGACGAAGAGCTACAAACTCTGAAAAAATTTATTATGCATGGTTGGCCCGGAAACATCAAAGAGCTATCTAGAAATATTCGTCACTACTTCAATTTTAAAGAAGAACTTTCAGTTTACAATGGATTGATCATGAAAAATGACAGGGTTATTGTACCAAAGTCAAAAATTCAAGAAATGTTGAAGCAAATACACATTGGCCACTTTGGAATTCAAAGTAGCTTGAAACGCGCCAGGCAATTGTTGTATTGGCAAGGAATGCACAAAGACATTGTCAACTTCGTAGACCGGTGTGGAATTTGTCAACGAATTCAACGCAGTAACCCGAAACAACCAATAATTACGAAGCAAATTCCGAAACTACCGTGGCAAATAGTCGCGAGTGACCTATTCTCATTTTCCAATAACGAATATGTTATTATTACTGACAGTTATTCCGGTTTTTTCGATTTCAAAATGCTACATGACCAAACCTCCGGTGAAGTCATTAAACATTTAAAAAACTGGTTTGCAGTGCATGGTATTCCAGAAGAATTGGAATCGGATAATGGACCTCAATTTAGTTCACGCGAGTTCAAAAACTTTAGAAGAAACTGGGGATTTATTCATTCGACTTCAAGTCCAAAATTCCCCCGTGCAAATGGCTTGGCAGAGAAAAGCGTTGCGATTGCTAAATCGATTTTGAGGAAATGTGAACTTGACAACTCTGATGTACAACTTGCATTATTAAACTTTCGCAACATTCCTCGCACTGAACAACTAGGTTCTCCTTCTCAACGCCTAATGAGTAGAGCTACTAGAACACTAATTCCCATCTCCGAGAAACAACTCGCTCCTAAAGTCATCTATAACGTGCCTGAAAATCTATTGCAAGCTAGAAGTAAGCAAAAAACCTATGCAGATAAATGCACAAAATCTCCACAAACTTTAAGCGAAGGTGATCGTGTAAGAGTCCAAATTGGCAAGAGAAATTGGAAGGAAGGATTAATTAGCGAAGCTCTTAATCCACAATCGTACAATGTGACACTCAAAGACGGTACAACTTATCGAAGAAATTTGGCTCATCTACACGCAACCAATGCAGAAATTCCGGAGCCTGCTGAAGTCATCCCGTCAACCACCGAAAAGACGGTTGAAAAGCCGAATATTAGCAATCAGCTGAAGAAAATCCGACTGCAGGAACAACTATCGTTCCGGAAAGTACTAACTACGTTACCCGGTCTGGCCGAACAGTGAAACCCGCTCAAAGACTCGATTTATAATTTGTTTGCTCTTTGCATTTCATGTTTCATATTTTGTTCATTGTATTTCATACATATATGTTTCTTCTGTTAAAAGGGAAGATGTAACATAAATATTTATAGTTATTTATTATGGGTACGGTTACTACCACTTGATGAGCTGAACTGTCAATGCATCAATCAGATTAATGTCAGTAGTTACAATGAGTTTAAAATAAAACTACAAGCCAAAAATTGATCCGTAGTTTTTATTAATCAATACTAACGTTACAAATAATAACAACGTTACAGTTCCCTCCGTCCTCCGATTGGGCGATTCTGCAACGTCATGCTACTAATGCGCTCTCAAGCGGCCGGGCACGATATTATAACTTGGATACAAATTTTAGATGAGAGTTAAACTGCTAGAAGGTCCATAGTTAAACTCCAGACTAATTTTTCCATAAATGCGCAGTGCCTTTGCACTTTGTTATCTCTCGCCAGCATGTTAAGGGATTCTTTACAGTTTTTTTGTCCATAGTGAAACTCCAGACTCATTTTCCATAAATGTACAGGGCCTTTGCACTTTGTTATCTCTCGCCAGAATACTAAGGGATTCTTTACAGTTTTTTTGTCCATAGTTAAACTCCAGACTCATTTTCCAATAAATGTGCAGGGCCTTTGCCTAGTTGGGTCCTCTTGTTGCTGCGTTGGTGTGGTAGTAGTCTTCTTGGATATTACTTGAGCGTAGCTGAGTCCTGGCTTTGGGGTCAGCTCCGGTGTTTCCTTTGTCCTGTTGCTTAGAGTTTTTGGGCATCCCTGGTAGTACGCACAGGTGGCTGGCTTGTCTTTCGGACTTGGTCCTGCATGCCGTCTGTCCGTGCTGGGTGTATTCCTGGCAGTTGCAGCTTTTGGTTTCCTACATTTACGACAGGAACGCGATGGCGAGCAATACCTATATGGGGACGTCAGATGACCTTCAATAGTTTATGGGCATCCTATGCTCTTTAGGAACCTTGATTATGTGATCGGAAATATGACATATTTAAATAAGCATTTAGTTTTATTTATTTATTAGTCACTATTTTAGTTCTACATGAAAAGACAGCCTAGATTACATATAAAACCTCTTATTTATTCGATTTAAGGAACTGTTTGAAATTGGAGGTTTTCCATACCGTCTTTGTCATTTTCTGTTAATTTTTAAATAGTTTTCATTCAATCAAGTAAATAAAAAAAGGGTTTAAGTCTTAAATAACTGTAATTTTCCTGTGAGATGTACCTATTTTTTTTATTACTATTAGCACTGTTTAAAATTGATTGAAAAATATCGTTTCAAAGAAAACAATAATTTATTTATTTGACGATTGTTAAACAGGTTTTTTTTCTACAAATTTCATTGTTATGTTGGAAAGTAGTTGCGATATTGAAGGAGAAATATGAGGACATTGCTTATTTTGTTTCTTGTATTAATTATATTGAATCTTTATGTAGCGGCTGAAAATTATGATATTATCAAGTTGATTGGGGATTTCATAGTTAAAATGAATGTACCAGTAAAAGTAACAGCTTATGTTTGTTGGCCTAAAGGTAAGAATGATATTTTTTCCACTACTAGCTGTGAAGTTGACAACTATTACTTCTTCTAGCCAACTGAGAAGTTGAATTTCTCTTTTAGTGGTTGTATGTGTGTATTTTGGGGTGACATTCACTGAGACCTAAAAGATCTATTGTGCC
>CAJUYH010007238.1:0-18025 GCA_910591685.1 Galerucella tenella | reverse complement strand
TGATTATTTTTAAATGATTTATTTTGGGTATGTTCATACCATAACAATATATATGTACATAATATACGACGATACGCGTTTAGCGTACATTTGTAAATATGCCATTTAATTACTATTTCACGTACTGTTTTAATTTTTGACGATACGCATTTAGCGTAAATTTTTAAACATGCCAGTACAACAACAATAAGTGTGTACTGTTGGTCCTAAGCCCAAAAAATGTGAAGGAAAATAAAAGTCAAATTAAACAAATAGTAGGTACATGGGTCCCAATTCCGAAATCGCATTTTCGCTGGTGGGACCACACTTCGAATTTAATCCGATACAGGTAGTCCCTTCCGCAGGTAGCGGGACCGAATTCCAGTGCGTCCCTTCAATTTGCATGTGAATTTCATGCAAAATTCAAAAATACTACTTTTAACACAAAATACAAACTGAGAGATTATAATAATGAGATAACTTGCTATTTTTGGAAATAATGAACAGAGCACTGACACATGTCACAATAAAAAACAGAACAGATGTCACCATAACGTCACGTTATTGGTCAATTCCTACCATAAAACTGTGAATCTTCCTTAAGCCATGTCCTAATCCAGTAATAAGGATAGAGTAACTATTACCTCCATAGTCGGAGCTTATTAATAGCAATTGTATCACTTCTTTAAATCAACGCTAGTCTCAGATTAACTAGTCTCTGACTAATCTAAGAGTAAGGGCGGAGTGAGAAATTTTTATTAATAAGACAGTGAATATTTTGTAATATTTGCTTTTACAAAATAACGGATTCATTTTTATAATAAGGATATTATATACACAAGTACATTACGCAAGAAATCACAAAAATTCAATTCTATAGCTAACCAAAGGGGAATTGGTCAGTTCCTTTTGAAGAAATTTACTAAATTTTCTTTTCATCATCCATGTAATCAATTTCCTTTCAAATATTATGCAAGTCTCTATACCAAAAAAATACGCGTTATTTGAAGATTAAAATTTAAGATTTAGTGGCCCTATTATTCTGGTGGCTAATGAGTATGTTTAATTGAATTTGTGATAAATATCTGCTAGATTATCGATAAGTATCACAAAATTACTAAGAACTTATCTGGTATCTACCGGTCTCGTTATTGACAACAAAAGCGAGTCGTAAACATAATTTATGAGAGCGGCGTCCGTTTGGGACAGCAACTTGAGTCAAACCGCCCTGGAATGAAACATCTTATATTTTTATTCTGTAATCTTTGCCATAAGTTATTATGGCTAATGTCATGGTATCCTGGGTACTAGGGCCTGATTATCATAAGGGCAACGAATTGGTGAATGAAACCGGCAGACTAGGCTTATCAAAGCCATGTATTGGACCATAACCCTGGTCAAGGAATACAGAATAAAAATATAAGATGTTTCACTCCTTCGAATTTATCGCGTAAAGCACCGATGCCGCTGGTAACTGTCTGGTGACTTGGATAGTACAGTACGTCGCTACGTCCTTACTTGCATTTAATTTGGCATATTATATGGGATGTCGCCCGTCGAGCGCTGTTATTTTACAACGGTGTTTATTGGTTGTTCGTGTTTTATATTTATGTTGTATAGATTTTTTAAATTTATTAATTAATTATTGAAATGAGCAAAAAGTCATATTAATATTTTTCATTTCAATAGCAAAGCTTAAACACTAAATATTTTGTAATATTTGCTAATACAAAATTACGGATTTCTTTTTATAATAAGGATATTATGTAAACAGGTAAATTAAGCAAGAAATCACAAAAATTCAATTCTATAGCTAACCAAAGTGGAATTGGTCAGTTCCTTTTGAAGAAATTCACTCAATTTTCTTTTCATCATCCATGTAATCAATTTCCTTCCAAATATTATGCAAGTCTTTATACCAGAGTCCGTATATATTTTACTCTCAAATGTATACTGTAAGATTTGAAAGACATTAGATTAAATTTAACACATGAACCAAACTCCAAACGTATTTTACAGCATTTATAAAATTTTTTAATAAAGGTATCCAGCAGCTGCTTCTCTTTTTACTGTTTTAACCTTGTCTTTCCAAAAAATACGCATTTTTAAAAGATCAAAATTTAAGATTTAGTGGCCCTATTAATCTGTTGGCTAATGAGTATATTCAATTGAATTCATGATAAATTTTAATATCTGCTAGATTATCAAAAAAGTATCACAAAATTACTAAGATGCTGGATAAAAACTGTGAATTAATTCATTTTAAAAATTCAAGTTTATTTTTTACTTATCTTTTCAAATTCATATCCCGAATATTTTTCGAAATAATTAACATTTAAAAATAAACCTTTGTGATAAAAAATCCTATTAATTTATGTATATATTTCTCTAATTACCCCTGTATAGCTTAAAATAAAATAAGCTTCTCGAACTTCTCGGGTATCTACCGGTCTCGTTATTGACAACAGAAACGAGTCGTAAATATAATTTTTCTACTCCTGTTTTATAATTAGTCCAGTAACTGAAGGGGCAAACCTATCAATATATTTGTCCAATAATTTTTTTTTGGCTTGATTTGTAGGTCTTGACAGGTACTTCGAGGGAAAAAAAAGTTCTCCAAGATTGCGCCTTGGCTAAGGGTCCAAAATGGCCCCTAAGCCACCCAAAAACGGTTTCCCGCCATTATATCCCGAAATACAATTTGTAAATTTTTTTTTCAAGTAAAAAGTGAAGGTCGTTAAATTATCTACAAAAATGGTCCCTATCATTTTTTTTTCCAAAATGCAATAGTTTTCGAGATAATCGCATCCAAACGTCCCCTCGCTTACGCTGCTGCACTACCTCTATAAATGCTACCGTCTATAACATTAACTTGTAATACGGCGGACAAATTCTTCCATAACTCGGTCAAAAATCAATATTTTTCGATGATTTAAAGTTCATTGTAATGGGAATATCCGTAGGTATCAATATGTGTACCTTAAACCCCGTTCTCGTCCGACGAGGACATTGCAAAAAGTGGCCAATGTTATTTTTCCCCAATATTTTGGCCTCTTTCATTAAATCATTGACATTTTATTTATTTTAGATGGTTTATTATCCCTTGTTTTTTGAAACGCCACAAAGATACTGAAAAAAAATTTCTAGGAACATTCAGGACCTCCCCAGACCACATTTGAAAAAACAAGGAATAATAAACCATTTGAAATAAATAAAATGTCAATGATTTAATGGAAGAGGCCAAAATATTGGGGGAAAATAACATTGGCCACTTTTTGCAATGTCCTCGACGAGCGAGAACGGGGTTTAAGGTACACATATTGATACCTACCGATATTTCCATTACAATGAACTTTAAATCATCGAAAAATATTAATTTTTGACCGAGTTATGGAAGAATTTGTCCGCCGGTTTACAAGTTAATTTTCTAGACGGTAGCATTTATAGAGGTAGTGCAGCCGCGTAAGCGAGGGGACGTTTGGATGCGATTATCTCGAAAACTATTGCATTCTGGAAAAAATGATGGAGACCATTTTTGTAGATAATTTAACGACTTTCACTTTTTACCAAATCAAAAATTTCCATTATGATACAGATTTTTAAGCCAATAGGAATGCGACATTCGCACAATATTTAATATAGCTATGGATACCTGGTTGACATTTCTGAAATTAATTATATTAGGTCTGTTCCCTGCAGTAAAAGTGTAGCTATACGATTTTATTTATTTCAATTATGTTTTAATGCTTCTTGCAGTATACAAATGCAATATACATAGATAGTCCCAAATTTAGCAATTTTACACGCATTTTTTCACAGATAGACCAGAGTTTTTCAAAATTATATAGCTCAGTGCTACACTTTTATTGCAGGAGAACAGACCTATTAAGTGACACTTAATTTGACAGCTGTCAAATAATTTTGATTTTCAAAAGTATATTTCTTGTTCTTGTTTTTTATAATAAATGATAATTATTAAGTAATTAAATAATTCTTATTAATCGGAGTAGAAAAAATATTGTATGCAACTTTCATGTAATGGCCATTAATACACTCGCATATTATTTACGAAACTCGCCTGCGGCTCGTTTCGTATCCTACAACATGCTCGTGTCTTAATGGCTATCATTACATGATCGTTGCAAAAATACTATTATGAGAGCGGCGTCCGTTTGGGAAAGCACCTTGAATCAAACCGCCCTGGAGTGAAACATCTTATATTTTTATTCTGTAATCTTTGCCCTGGTGCAGCGTCGCAAAGTCGTCAATAAATATAGCCACAAGGACGAGGGTGGCACAATGGACAATCTCACCAGACAGTCGAAACAGTTCATTAAAGAACACTCGCCAAGTTTTTCAGCTAATAAGCAAATATAGGATAATTGTCAAAGTTGTAGTAGGTATATTAACGGGGCACGCAAAGCTAATTGAGTTGATATACGAAGCCATGTGCAGATTCTGTGATCTAGGATTGGAAACAGCTGAGCGCAAATTGATATCGTAAAATACTGTAATGTATGTGAAATTGGAACTTCATTGATCATTAAAGAAAAATTAAGCATGGATTTATTAAACTGAATAAATAATGAAATTTGCAATTAACTTTGGTTGGAATATTTGTTAAAATTGAAACAATAAACAACACACTCAAAAAAGTAATGATATAGTTGGTATTGATGAATAATTTTTATATAAAGAAAATAAAACTGACAAATTTCGTAGTCATTTGTATCAAAAGAGCTGTGGAAACGAGCGGCAATCTGACCAATCACTATAATAGTCTGTAGAAAAGCCAACATAAATACAAATCGTAATAAATAGTAATAAATTAAATTCAATAGATTAAATTTGACTTAAACTGACTGAAAGGAGAAGTTACAGTAGAAAGGAAACGTATCCATCCGTAATAATATACCTTCCAGTTCCTGTCATGTTTCCGAGACTAAAGCATTATTTATATTTGTTCCAACATGGTCTCAAGATTAAGTTTTTGTAACAGGGCATTAATTTATTCGACAGTGTTCGATGAGTTTTCCGACAGATACAAATTTGTAATTTACGTACTTAAGGGACTTAAAACGTATCTCGATAGGTACACTGCTCATGTTTAACTATAAAAATTCATATTTTGTTTTAGGTCTATTAAAATTGGGGATATTTTCTTGTTGTTTCTGATGTATTAATTTAAATTCAAAAGCACTAAGCTTTCACAAACATACCCCTATATAGGAAGGATATATTTTTATACCGCATTTCATTCTCGAAATAGGTCTAAGTTTAGCGGAAATGTATTTTAGTCATTTTTTTCGATTCCCCTAGGAATATTTTGGAAGGAAGTTCAACTTTTCAATAAGATGGAAAACCGAAAGAATCGTATTATTTTCTCAGGACTCCGCGTTTCTCATGTTATATAACAGTGAAATATAAGATGGGCTTTAAATGCGTTGAATAGTGAGTTGGGTTTTATATGAGGCAGGTTAAGACATTGCATGATTCAGACCGCAGTTGTTATTCGCTTCAGTTATAATATATTTATGTAATATAATTTGAAAAACTCAGCAGACATTTTATGCTCTATAACTAATTTAAAAATATTCCATTATCACTATTCTTACTGTTATTGTCAAAAGTAATACAGGCACTATATTTGTAGTAAATAAATAATAGACACAAAACTCCTGGGATCCAACAAACATGTACTAAGAGCTAATGTGAAAAAGGTTACAACCTCATTAAATGTGTAACTAAACGTAATTGTGGTATAGTTGAAATAATACCCTTCTTGGTGTGCGTCATCGATTGTTAATGTCTTTCTAACACATTACGTAGAAAGAAATGGAAAAAAAGGCAGGTCTGTGATTAATCCTATTCAAAATATCACAATAATGAACCGTTTAAATGTATTACAAAAATTAACGCTAATCTTTGACTTACAAAAATTTGATTGGTTGATGTTTGGATTACGCTCAAGCTCAACCTATCAATCGAGAGTTTAAATACTATGAAGGCGTTACTTTCGTAGCGGCAATAAGTCTTACGTCTTTTTCTACTGTCACACTGCCAGTTCTCGACAGGTCTGTACTTTGTTGTTTACGGTCAATTATTATTTATGAAAAGTGAATATTAATCTTATTGATTTATTTATTTAAATAATACAAAAAATATGCATGAATACACGGAAAAACATCAGTATTTTGAAAGTTCTCAAGTATTTTGAGATAGAAAAAGAAGCTGGTAATTATTAATTGCATAGCCTTTTCGAATTTGGCTAAATACAATCCTGATGATCTTATTCATCAAATTTAAGGTTAGCTATATGTCAAAATAGCAAATAAAATAAACGACATGCCGAAAACCCGGATATACGTCACAATCGATGACGCACACCAAAAAGGGTATTATTTTAACTATACATCACCAAGCATTGTAATTTTATTTTACAAAGCTTATGTGAGATCTAATATTGATTATGGATGGTGTCTTTATGGCTCCACTTCCTATTCTAATTTAAAGAAAATTGATCGCTGTTTTCGCTAAATTGGAAGAATGTAATGAGCCTCCTCTGGGATTGAGGCAATGTCTATCATAAAAATATTTAATAAAACCAATCGCCACTGATCAACTAGTTGAGTGACATCTCGGAAAAAGATATAACAAGTCAATATTGGAAGCTGAAAAATACACCCAAACCTGCGAGGGGACTATGAATTACACTAATATCTACAAAAAAAGGTTGGCCGTGGAAGGACGTTCTACTGATGTAAATCATAAAATAATAATATAGTTCGTTAAGTCATCCTTTGCCGTTACGTCATACATTGTCCAGCTTGCTCTCTCATTCATGAAATGGATGAGACGGAATTATGACGTCATTAACGTATTTCTTATCTAAGGTGGACCTAAATTTTATCTGTTACTTTTGACAGTTCAGTTGTCATATTTTGAAAACAATTCTTAACATATGTCATTGATTATAATTTTGAGGTTAAGTGTAAAATAACATTCAAGTAATATAGGACATACGTAAAACAGCAGAATACGTAACCCATTATGACGTAACGGCAAAGGATGGCTGAACAAACTCTAACAACAATAATATAATATAACGAATATTACCAAGGTTTTTGCCTCAATTGAATACATGAACTCTATTCTCAAAACCCAGAACAACAGTACCATGAAGGACTATTTACACTTATCAGTTCCGTATCAGTGTCAATGAAAAATAAACTATCGTTGCCATAGTTTCGAATAAACTTGTTCAGACAAGTCCGGCACAGTGAAGTTTTTTACCATCAGTGCTGATCCAGGGTCAGTTCTGTCATTTGTATGAAAGTCTGGAACGATATTTTGTGTATTTCACTGACGATAACCAATTGGAATTAACGTTTCAATGTAGATGAAAAATTGATCTAGTTGGTACGAAATTATCCGGAATTGTATGTCTTGTCACACAAAAAATTTATGGATGCCGGTCTTAAAAATAATATTTGGAATATCATGGGTAAATAATTAAAACTTGGAGGTAAGTTGGTACTCTTCCTCGTCTAGAGCTATGGCAATATAACCATTTCTTTGTCAGCAAGGTACCTCTGACCGGGTACGGAGTACAGACGGATGTGTGTGAATGGTCACCACTAAAGAAGCACTGATACTGAATTGACACTGCATTGATACAGAACTGATGTGTGTAAATAGACCTTTACCCTCCCGAACCCTCCCAATTTTTGTTGTGTTGGAATGTCAGTTTCTGATAATTCATTTGATTTATGCTAGTTTGAGTATTAATGAAAATTTAAGGCTTATTCCAACTAGGCATCGTAAGCACAAATGTATTCTTGTGACCGTACAAAACAGGTACCTTCTAGAACGGGTGATAAAGTTGATGTGTAAGTTCAAGAACAATACCTTATTCGAGTTTACTTACCAAACAGTACTCGATACGATTCCAGAACGATTCATGAATGCCAATTGGAACAAGAACATTGACTGATACATTTTTATAAACTAAAAATCTCCTATAGTAGATGAACAGACCCGTTTGTTATTTTCTTATTTAGGTATTGCAGCCAACCTAACTGGCCGTAACCATTCATATTGAAAGTCCCTAATAGTAAAATGGTTTTTTTCAAAGGACGACTGATCTAGCCAGCGAGTAACGCCTGACCAGGCTACTTCCATAAATATTATTTTTCGAAGGGAATTTCATTTTGACGAAAACATCGCGTATGGCCAATATTTATAAAGCCAGCGTACGGACCTACGCTAAAATCTGCAACAAATGGCGTTTTTTATTACATTCGTTAGATAGCAGAATACGAATGCACGAACAATAATTGAAATAATCTAGTTGGAAAATAAATAGAGCCCATTTAAAAAATGCATTAAATCCAAACTTTGGATACAAACTTAAAGTACAGAGAGTAGCGCTATGTTATTGCAAGAATTTTGAAATAGATAAATCTAAATAACTTCTCATAGGTTTAATTTCCTATATCGTCCGAAATACGGATTTTGATAACGACGTTTCGTCCTTCCAGCAATTTTTTTCATTTTGAGAGGTTTTGTCTCAATAATATACATTTTTAATTTCATATAGGTACAAGTCTCCATTTCTCTCTGTATGCTTGAAATGAATAAAATAGTCAATTAAATTGATGCTAAATGAATGTGGTTATCCTCTCCAAAGTTTATTATTGTATTTTCAATTTCTAACTACTTAACAGAACGGGAAATAGATATTTACGTAACTAGTTATGGAAAGAGCGATATTGGTAAACAAGCGTAATATTTTTTCCAAAACGAGCGCTAGCGAATTCTGCAAATTACGCGAGTTGAACAATGTCGTCCTCTTCATATCGTGTTTACGTACAACGTTTTATCTAATTCCGCGCTTCCATAATATTTTATAAAATCTTCAATTACAATGATAATATTAAAGTGGATTCAAATAGTGTTAGAAGTATTGTTACTATGATGTATTCACCCAGAAAATTGACTTACTTTAAATAACTGTGTCCTGAATAATGTTGTTTCCAATGTTTATAAATCTTAAAAAACTATTGAATTAAAATAATGGGGTAATTGTCAGTTCAAATAATAAAATAATTGTCAGTTTTTGATACCCAATTAATAAATTTTTGCGCGATCGATCTTTTTTGTTTATTTACAGCATCGGTTGTCAGGACGGTAGGTTGTGTTTACTGGTTTCTAAGTCTAACACGTCGGTAAGTAATTTACTCATCGACGTCTTAGCCCTACATACATTTGAGGGGTCCTAAATAATATATTACTTCATTCATTACACAAAAGGAACAAAAAAAATAAGAAGATTTATATTTTATTATGAACAGAATCGAACAGATCAATATAAAAAGTAATAAATAGCATAAAAACAATTTCACCAAAATGCTAATTATAAGTATAAATGTCACTTTTGACACTCCGTTCATACCGAAGATATTCAAATTATTTTATTCGAAGTTTATTTCTATACGATCGCTCAAAAATTGGTTTGAGCATTTCGAACGTTAAGGGTGATACCGGTCTCCAGCAAAATTGGAGGCTTCCGCTCTGCTCAGCCTCCAAACATTGCTGTCGGCCGGTAAACAACCCTCACCGTTCTTGATACTTAATATACTATATTCCTTGAAACTCATGTGGTATCTCTATGTTGAAACATAAACTGTGACGTAAAGTTTTTTTCTACGACCGTGCGTCTTAACCCACTTTCTCACACGCATTTTAGTATTGAACGTGCCACTTTCCCGCACTAGTGCGGGAAAGTAAATTATGCAAATTTTGACCTTATTAGATAGTTTTTTACTTCGGAAGTTATAACTATTGTTACAACAGGTAAATAAATATTCACGAAATAGTCCATCGAATAAAATCTACATCTTTTCTAGCTTTTTGTTGCATTTTCAATTTCTTGAAAATATAAAGATATTTTGATATATCCCTGTAGATACTTTGAAGTAGTGTCACAAAACAACTATGAAACCACCCGGGTTTGATATAAGAAAAATATATCAAATAAAATTCTTCCATCTACAAATGACTTAAAACCGCTGCCGTCACCGTGATCGTCATCTTTATGTGACCTACAACCGATGTCATCCCCATCGACGTCATTTATATACTCACCAGTTAACACCAAATAACTCCACTGAACCGGCAATTTTAAGTAATTTACAGAATGCAACAAATTGTGTTTTTAATATCAATGTTTATAATAATTAATAGTTTTTGGTTAAAGTTTTGTATATGTACGTTGAAATAAAATAACTTGAAAAATGGGTTGGTATACTTTTTTGTATATGCGGTCGTAGAAAAAATAATGTTCCTAACTCATGCGTAAAGTGTCTTCCCCGCCCTTAACCGCTTGCCCGAGCTCCGCTCTGCGGCGTTCGGTTCAAAAGCAGTCGCGTGCGGGAAAGTATCACTTTCCGCACTTGTTAGGAAAATAACTATTACATAACTACTTTTCATAACTGATATATGAAGGTTATGAAAAATGTGACGTTACCTAACGTCAAGGAGTGATCTGAAGTGTCACATTTGATAGCGGAATTAGATAAAATTATATTATGTTTCCTTGTAGCTATTGCTATTGTAAGGGCTGAAAAGTTGAAGAAAACACTCGTTTAATGGTAACTTTAATTTTACCTTTAACTAGTTTATTTATAATATATGTTCAGTTGAACTCCGGTCAGCCCAACTGACCTCAGTGGAGTATAATAATTGTAAATATAAATATAATTGTACCTGTCATCAAATCCAAAACTTTGCATTTATATGTTTACAAATGCTGAGTACTACTTTTATATGTGTAATCGTTGGTAACATATCTATAAAAGTATAATTCAAGCTACGTAAATAACTTACTAAATTATACAAGTGGCACTACACTATTAATATCACATCGTCTGCAAATGCTCCTTCACTGATGTTTATCCTTCACAATCGTAAATTTCTCACAAATACTCTTTCACTTAGTTATGTGCATAGTCAAATATAAACAACCAATATTTTAATCCTAGTATATAATTTAGTGTATGGACCATTACCTTACTTTTTAAATGAATCTAACTGTTTCTAATTAATCCAACTTTAATGAAAAAATATTTTAAAATTCTAAACTCTTGATAATTATTTGGATATATTCGAATATCATCGTTAAAATGACAGAAGTTACATTTCATGTGAAGCCTACTTGATATTTAATATTATGACTAGACCAAATAGTGACCTATCTTGTGATTCACCTAATATACAAGGTGCCACAAGTTATCGTTTACAGCTTAATTTAAAAGATAATCCAATACTGTAGAAACAGTTGTGAATTCCATTATAATTCCTTCCTAATGACGTATCGGAATTTTTTTTACTTAACACTTCGTTGAAAATTGCACTTCATTTGAAATAGAACGATGTAACATACTTGTTGGTTTCTATTATTAGCACCAAAAAAACAAAAACATTATTAACATTTCACGATAGGTATTTTTCTTTTCCTAATTACCATTATTGTTTCTGCCACTGTTTTTAAAAATTTCACGATATAGAAGTAGATTGATTTTTTGTTCCAATGGCATTTAATAATAATAGAACAATAATCATCTACGAATAGAACCTAGAGTGTTGTAGTTAATCGACGAAATAAATTTTTATACTTTCCACAAATTTGAATTCAAAATTATCAATCCTGCTATAAGCACAATGCTATCCACATGCAGTCCAGACGAGTACATTGATATGCTCTTTGTTTATGGTGAATGCAGGAAACATGCTCGACGAACGGCTTGTTTATACCAAGAAGGTTTTCCTCAACGTCCGCAGGTATCAAACATGGTGTTTTCTAAATTGGAACGTAAGATGCGCAGCGGTTCGTTCCCAAACAAAAACCATGCACCGCACCGATATCCAGTGAGAACTGATGATAATGTAATTAATAAACTTGCGTATGTTGGTATCAATCCTCGTACTTTTCTTAGAAACATAGCTGAAGAGCTGGCAATAAGCAACGGCACGATACAGAGGATTTTGCAGCAACACAAATATCACCTCTTTACACTAAAATTGATTCAAGGACTGAGGCCTACTTATTTCGACAGAAGATAAGAATTCATACCTCTAATCGACTTTATGATTGCCGTCAATCCCTTACTATAAAATCAAATATTTTGAAGTGATGAAAGTTGCTTTGACAATGGTCTTGGTACAGATCGGTGCTCTACCTCAGAATGCAGGAGTAACTTAATTAATTTGTTCACAACAGATGGATAGGTACTTCCAGGCCTATAGCCTGGCCTTCCCGCTCGTCTGATCTAACTTCACTGAACTTTTGTTGTGGGGTTATCTTAATTATTGTATCAACAAAACCAGTATATTTAGATGATCTCAAAGAGGCACACGTGAGGCACATTACACCAGCTATGATTCAGGCTGCGCGCACAAGAGCGCTTTTAGGTCGTTTTGAAGCTTGTAGGGAATCTGCGGGAAAAAGAAAAAAAAAATTTCTCTTCATTATTTGCACTAGTGCTAAAAGTATTTCACTTTTAACATCAGAGACAGCATGCATTAAAAATTATACTTTTACTGCCGTTTGTAGAAAAAAAAATTATTTTTTCAATATCTGAATATTAAAAGGTAAACGCTTTTCCAAATATATTATGGATTATCTTCATGTCGGCAACGTCGTGAGAAAACCATATTACCGCGTCCTGGGAACGAACTCAATTGTTGAATATTTATCGCAACCACCGGGTGGTCCAATAAGCCGATCTCTTGGCTATATATCAGAAACTATTCATGATATAACTTTAGGAGAAAAAATTCCTCATGAAAAGTCGACAAGAGAAATTGCTGGAAATTACTTTCAAGTTTCTAGGTTAACCGCTAGGGGGCGTAACATGTAAAGAAAAATTTAAAAACCAGTTTTTTGTGAAATATGCCCAATTATACTTAGTGTTAAATAAGTAAACTAAAAAAAGGTCTCAATTTCGCACAAATTTGTTCAAGTACTTTTTATTCTATTTTTCCAAATAAAGGGTGGGGGAAAGTGGGAAAGTGTTAGTGGATAAATACCTATAACTTTGGTTTGAATCAACCGATTTCAACGAAATTAGTGTGAATAGAAAAACTGAAGATGAATTAATCACATCTACTATAAAACAATGGCATTTAGTTTTAATTGTCATAGGTAGAGGGTACTTTCGAATGAAAAAAATTGAAATTAGTTTTCCACAAGAATGTTCAATGGAAACACCTAGTTATTGTGAATTATAATGGAACTGGATTGAATTCTTAACAAAATGGCGCAAACCGCATGTTGATAGCTTTTCTCGAACTCGAGATATAAATAAAAACGCATAAACATAAGTGAGTATAGTATTGACACCCTGTAATATAACTTAATTAAATATGGGAAAGGAAGATCATACAGATATCATGGTCAGTAAAACTTGATGTCCAATTGAATGTTCAAATTTTTTTTCATCGTTTTCACACAAATATGTAATCTAGCACGCTTTGACATATGTGTTGCTTCAGCTGTTGATATACTATTTATAGCGTTTCTAATGCACTGTTGCATATCGTCTCGCGTGGTTGGTGAGTTTAGTACGCTAAATCCTTCAATCTTTCCCACATATAAAAGTCCAGACATGTTAAGCCTGGAGATCTAGCTGGCCCTGAGAATATACTTACCCTTCCAATCCATCCATTTGGATAGCTTACATTCAAATAATCTCTAACTAGTCTGGAAAAGTGCGCAGGACACCCGTCATGCTGTAATATCATACCTCATGTTTGTAAGGAAATATCTTTCAATAAAACAGACAACCAATTATCCAGAAAATTCAAATATGTATCGTCATTTGAAGTTCCAAGAAATATGAACCTGCGATCTTTCCGTCAACTATACCACACCAAACATTAGGACTTCATCTACCTTGACGCTGCACTTCCTCTACCCAGTGCGGATTTTCTTCAGACCAATAATGCTTATTATGCAGATTAACACAACCTGCACTATTAAGCGTAGCCTCGTCTGCCTACAAAATTTTTGACATGATATGCGGTTGTTCTTTTAGCAGATTTAACAATTGCAGTAACATGAGATTGAAGCAGCATTTAATTGGACAGTAAGTTTTAATGATCGAAATTTATGTATGATCTTTTTTTTATATATTTTTTAATTTTAAGTTATAATACAGAGTGAGTCAATACTATACTTACTTATGTTTATGCGTTTTTATTTATATCTCGAGTTCAACAAAAGCTATCAACATGCGGTTTGCGCCATTTTGTTAAGAATTCAATCCAGCTCCATTATAATTTACAATAATTAGGTGTTTCCATTACATTCTTGAGGAAAACAATTTTTTTTCATTCGAAAGTACCCTCTACCTATGACAATTAAAACAATGCCATTGTTTTATAGTAGATGTGATTAATTCATCTACACTCTTTCTATTGACACTAATTTCGTTGAAATCGGTTGATTCAAACCAAAGTTATAGGTATTTATCCACAAACACTTTCCCACTTTCCCCCACCCTTTATTTGGAAAAATAGAATAAAAAGTACTCGAACAAATTTGTGCGAAATTGAGACCTTTTTTTAGTTTACTTATTTAACACTGGGTATATGTGGGCATATTTCACAAAAAACTGGTTTTTAAATTTTTCTTCACAGGTTACGCCCCCTAGCGGTTAACATAGAAACTTGAAAGTAATATCCAGCAATTTCTCCTGTCGACTTTTCATAAGAATTTTTTCTCCTAAAGTTATAACATGAATAGTTTCTGATATATAGGCGAGAGATCGGCTTATTGGACCACCCGGTACATGCTCTTCCCTTTCACTTCGTGTATTGACTGATATTGATTATGCAGTGGCTTTAGTATTGTCACAGTGTATTTCCAATTTCATTCGGCATTCCAATTTTTGTATGTCGTGTTAAGTATTAATAATCTTTTTCGCCAACCGTCAGTAAAGCCGTCAATTATCAGATTGATTTCCGGAAGTGAACAAACAGCTCCTCTACTGACATATGCAGCAGGTAAAGTATTTTGACTTTGACATTACTCGAAAATCATCATCCGTTAGTGTCACGCTTCTCCCTATTACGGCTCCATAATGGTTTTCTTGCGATTTATTTATAACAAATTATTGTTGGAACTCCTTCGACTTCAGGAATTAACTTTTGTAATGCTTCAGGGTGTACCTTCAATTTAAATATAACATTTAATAAGTAGATTTGTTCTATATGAGCTGTTTACTTTGTCATAATAAAATGCAATGAAATATAAGTACCTCAGTTTCTTATATTCTGAATTCTGAGCAGTTAGCGATAATATTTTGTATGCACCACGTCAGTAAAGTGTCTAGTGTTTATCGGACACGCCTGTTATTCGCCTCGCTTCGCTCGTCTCATAATTTCAGACTCGTCCGATCATAAAATCACTTTACTGCCTTGGTACATAAATAACTGTTTTTGTGATTTTTATAGTGTAGTCTTTTGTGTTTGCTGATTTTTCGAGAATCAATATAATCGTGGAAATACTTTTCACAGCCAAACTAGAGAGGTGATTGCTTATGTTAATAATCGTAGTCATTTTACTTTTTGGAAACATAGGATTGAAATGAACAAGTAATAATTAAAAGAAAACTTTGATGTAACTATACGGAAACACTTTGGTCTGCTGGAATGAAACATAATTAAGTGTGGAGCAAGTTTTATATCTTTGTTCACTTGTTTGAGTTTGCGGAGAATATCTGAATATAATATAATGATCATCGGGGTATGGTTTGTGATGTACGATTTTTAACTTTGTTTGTTTTTAACAAATACCGTATTTTAATAAATACCCTACCTTTAAAAGCGAACCATAAATCAGTTTCCATATAAACATAGACTATCATAAAATGTTTTTAATACCAGTATATGTCATAGTTTTGTAATTTTGTATAAATATCTTCAGTTTTTGCAGGGCATATTAGTTAATTTATTTATTACACGCGTATATGATGCCAATATGTAACATGGGATGATTGGAATTTTATCATTATTAAATTGTCTTCTTAAGTAACAATTGTAAAGATCAGCAGATACTTTTTCTTGGTTTCCTATATCATTGCGCAGTTATACTGATCTCAAATGGCAAAAAGATATCCATAATGTCCCCATATGGCTAATAATGGCTAAGCTTCCTTATTTGTAATATCATATTTCCTTATTTCTCCTATTCATATACATTAGGTCAATAACTACTACGATCTAGCCGGGTAGTAAATCAATTTTTATAAAAAAACATTAAGTTCAAAATATAGTTGGAAGAAAGAACTCCTGTGGTCATAGCATTAACTTTTTATGAAACAAAACATTTTACTTTGAATGATGCTGATGGATTGTGTATCACAATGAACAAAGGTTGTGATATTTGAACGGGGAAATATAGTCTGATCATCCCCTCCGAATTGAAAAAGAAGAATTAAGAACTCATTCCAACATTTAATTCATTGTCATAAGTCATAACAATTCCTTTGTTTATAGTGGTGAAACTTGGATTACGTTCTTGAATGTGATTGAAAATACTAATTACCTAGTTTCACTATTCCAGTTGTTAGTTAGATAACTTTGGATAACTTTGTTAAAGTCTTAATTTTTACAAATTTCTCTCTAATCGTAATTTTAATTAATCTTCCACAAAATTTACTCCAAATATAAGAAGTTCTGTGGGGCGCTATGGGATCATCTGTTTCATAATCGGAGGGTGTGATTTTCGATCAGGCTTTTTTCAAATGCTTATAGCTTGTTTCCTTGCGAATCCCGTGATCAGAACTCCCCTGTGGGAACTCTGGAACTCTACTTAAACATTCCAGAACTACAACAAAGGGTGCCAGTCTTATGGTGATCAGCTGGACACTATCGAAACCTAGAAGATCGTGGTTTAATTCCGCTTATTTTATCTGTCTAATGTGTTATAAAATAATCTAAGATATAAGCCGTCAAAAGATCAAAATTAAGTAGGCGCCATAGCGATTTGAGAACGAACATCAAGGACTGTCAAAAAAATGTGCATCCCTATAACTGGTTTGTGTGTGGGTAACGTTTTATTCGATTGAAAGATGTCGAGTGGCAGTGAAATGGATTTAACTCCCCCCAATATAACGGAAATCGCAGGAATAGCCGAATGCAATTTATTACCGGCGGAATCTGAGAGTTGGTACAAACATACGTAAAATTAATGAAATGGGGGTTAAAAAACGGCGTAAACTCATTTTCCGACAATCTTATGATGGCATAGGTATTTCCAAGATTTGTCAAATAATATGAAGCCTTCTTCACTTTGGTGTTTTTCCTCTATTCTATATACCTATTATAAATATAGGTATACATAATATAAACATTGCAAGCTATTCGAAATTACAAGCCCTGGCGGGCTTAAACCCAAAAAATTCCAAATTTTGACAAATGAGACGATAAATATTCGTTTATGAAGGGAAAATATATTGTGCTCCATACAATATATAGATATACATATATAAAACAAGAGTTACGTATATATATAAAATATATATATATAAAACCATCTCATGTATGTTCAAGATGCAGGCAAAAATCTAATTATTGAAATTCCTGATTTAAAAACTAAGCCACAACGTTCTTTTGTGGTTTCAGAATATTTTTCCGCAAATTGGAACAATTTATTTTTGCGCGATCGATCTTTTTTGTTTATTTACAGCATCGGTTGTCAGGACGGTAGGTTGTAGTTACTGGTTTCTGAGTGTAACACGTCGGTAAGTGATTTACTTACCGCTCAGACGTCGGTAAGTGAATTACTTAACGACGTCTTAGCCCTACATACATTTAAAGTGGTCCTAAATAATATATTACTTTATTCATTACACAAGAGGAACAAAATAATAAGAAAATTTATATTTTTTTGATGAACAGAATCGAACAGAACAATATAAAAAGTAATAAATAGCATAAAAACAATTTCAGCAAAATGCTAATTATATTTTAAACTGATCGG